>JACXSJ010000834.1:67498-158520 GCA_014851325.1 Pentalonia nigronervosa | reverse complement strand
TTGATTATTATTATTTGTTATATGCAAAATATAAATAATACATTAGGTAAGTACCGAGAGTTTCAGTAATGTTAAAAATTTTTTTAGACGTAAATTATATCAAAGTAAAGTAATAGATTTGCATTTATGTTTTTTAATTTTGTAGGATTGAACTTTTGGAATTGTTAAATGCAGGACGGTAGGTAGGTATCTACTTATATGTTTAAATTTGTTATGGTTGTTTTGTAAATACAACTACTATTCGTAATATATTTGGGTTCTATTCAAAGGATGCATGTATTCGATCACTATATTTTCACATTATGACAAAAAAACCTCGCTGAGGCTGACAACTCCAGCATCGGCGCAACCAGCCTCGAACAGGAGGAAAAGACAGTCGTCGCAAGGCTTGCAACGGCGGTAGAGCTAAGCTAAACCAACAAATATGCCAATACAACCTAACAAAAACGAGTCTCGATCTGGGTCTGTCCTACTTGAGGTGATCGAAACTCCTGGGTCTCTTGAGACGGCGGCTGGGGATGGTTCATCCCAGAATTATCAAATAACCAACCTTTTGCGGATGTTGCCAGTCGAACATTTACAGGCAGTAATGTAATCACTGAGACAGTCGTGCAAAGGAGCACGCAACTACCACTCCTCTCTACTGCAAGGGAGAAAGGGGATATGATCGGACAGCAGGAAAGGACTAGAACAGGGACAAAAGACCAGGAAGGACAAAGCTTACAACAAACTAACGTAACGGAGGCAGGCAAGGTTACGGTTTCTGATTTTATTAAATTTCAGGGAAAACGTATTCTTCGAAAAGATGAATTAATTATTGAATACATATTTGATAAGGATGACATAATTGAAAAAAGCACCTTTCAAAATACAGCAGTTGGAACGTGTTTTTCACATATTAGAAGGAATCACTAACAATATTTGGGCAATTCCACTTGCAACGATAATATGTAGTTCTGTACAAGAACTTATAAGTCATACAACTCTATTAGATACGTTTTGAAAATTAAATGGTACAGCAGCCAATACAAATAGTACACCTAAAGAAGAAAAATCTCAAAAAGAGATAAAACAAATTAATTGTTTCGATCCGACAACAGACAAAAAAGAAGACCAAATTTGTTTTAAACGCAATACGAAGGGATATATTAGCTATGATTGTAAAATAAATATTAAAGAAAAAAACAATTGGACTTACAAAAATAAATCAACTACAAATAATTATCCTACAAAAGTTGAAATTTATGGTAACAAAGATACAAGTTTAAAAAACAAGATTATAAATTGTATTCGAAATTTTGACTATGTAATAACACCAAAGGTGTCTTAAATTCCGGTGACTATAAATGGCTCTGTAACTATAGATGCGTTACCAGACAATAGTTCTCGTGTAACACTTTTGAGAAAATGTTTTATTCTTGATAATGTTGTTGTACATATTTGGCAAGATGGATCTTATGCAACTCTAGATGGTGACTGTAGACTATGTGGATGGATTTCATTAAGAACACAAGTAGGGAAAATAGATTATACGATGCCAAAAGTTGGATTATGCAAATCGTTGCCAATTGCTATGATTTTAGGTCGAGACTGGCAATCAGCAGTATACGCTACTATAATTATCGAACCAAATGGAGTAATTTATATTACTACTCCTACTTCTACTCAAGAGTTTGGTTGTGTCAAAGTGAACAGTTTGTTTGTTGGTTGTGTTGTTGAGTCTTGTTTTTCTTCTAAGCCTCTTGTGTCAGAATCTGAAAAAAAATTAAAGTCCAACCAAGTAAAGGTAAAGAGTCAAGAATAATAACTGATACATTTTTGACTAATGAACAAAATGAACAATTACAAAACTAGTTAAAGAGTTATGAGAACATATTTCCTAATTTAGAAGCAGAAATTTGTGAATTTCCTAACATTGAAATGGAAATTAATTTATCAGAACATAAGCCTTTTATATGCAAACCCTATAGAGTCACAGAACCAGATAGAATATTTATGAGAAAACAAGTAGAGAATTGGATTACAAATTAAGTTTGTCGTCATCCTTATGGAGTATCCACATTTATAATAGAACAACCTTTTTAAGTGTTAACACCCAAACGTGTAGTTATCGATTATTCAAGAACTATTAATCCAGTTACTAATAAATACCTATTTCTTATCGATCAAATGGATGAGATTATAAATAAGTTAGCTGGAAAAAATTATATATATATTGTTGACATTAAGCAATCGTTTAACAATATACAAATTAAAGAAAAGGATGTATATAAAACAGCTGTAGTAACACCAGGTCACCATACAGAATTCACCCGTGTAATATTCGGTCTTACTAATGCATCTGCTATACTTGCTCGAGCAATATCTGAGGCATATGGTTATTTAAATCGATTGGTCTAACCAAATATTATGATGACATTGGAGGTAGTTATGATTTATTTGAAGATCATTTAGACTTTCTTCACAAACTTTTTGAAGCAACACGTAAGCATAAATTTAAGTTTACAAGATAAAAATCTGATTTTGCTGTTCAAAAAGTCAAATTGCTCGGTAGAATTTTGTATGAAGATGGTGAGCATCCAGACCTTAACAGAATTAAATAAGTACAAAGATATAAAACACTGGATACTATCCATGAAATTAGAAGTTTTCTTGGTTTTTTCAATACTCTACGTCGTTATGTAAAGAATTTTGATATTATATCAAGACCTCTCTCAAATGTCCTCAAGAAAAGCTGTACAGACTTTAAAAAATCTAAAAACCAACCTGTTACTTTGAACCAAGAGCAGCAACAAGCTTTTGTTAAATTGAAAATAATATTAACATCACCATAGTTACTTGCTTATTTTAAACAAGATACTCCCACCACAGTAGAAACGGATGCAAGCTATGAAGGGATTGGAGCTTGCCTTTTTCAAATTCATGATGGAAAGACTAGGATATTATGGAATATGACAGCCGTACGTTTAAAGATGCAGAGAAAAAGTATCACAGCAATAAATTAGAAGTCACTGCAGTTCATTGGGCGATAACAGAAACATTTCGAATTTACCTTACTGGAAAAAATTTAAACTCTTAATAGACAGCCATTCAACTGTTTATATTGTAAGCAATGCAAAATTAAACCAGAAGTTTGCCAGATATGTAGTTGATCTGTCATTATTTGATTTTTGAACCTATATATATATAGATCAGGCAAACTTAACTATATTGCAGATCACTTGTCTAAATATTCTCAGCTAAACATAAATGAAAATCATCTATGTTTAGCAGTCATCTCAATGCAGAATAATAAATTGAAATTGGCGCAGAAATCTGATGATTGTTGCCAATAAATTGCTAAAAAATTGGAAAGTATGTAGATAACTTTCATTTTCAACAAATAAAGCTTTCTTACAAGTATAATAGCATTTTAGTTCATGTAAATACTGAATTTGGACGTGAAATGATTAAGATAGTAATCTCATTTTCATGTCGCAGTATAGTATTTAAAAGTTGCCATGATAATGCTGGTTCTTTTGATGTGAAGAAAACCTTAGAAAAATTAAAAACAAGATTTTGGTGGAGTTCTATGCGCAATGATATAAAACTGTACTTCCGAGGTTATATTGTTTATCAGAAAGTTAATAGAAAAACAACCTTAGCATATGGATTGTTAGGTGAACGAATTTTTCCTCAAGTTCCATTTCAAGTTATATTAACTGATCATTTATCATTGTAGCCAACAAAATCAGGTAATTGCTATATTTTAGCACATATATGCCATGCTACACGATTTCTTGTAGCTAGACCAACTTGTTCAACAGTTATAGATGACGTTTTTAAGACAGTTGAAAAAGACATCATCAATTAATATGGATCGCTTCTTACATATATTGGTGATAATGGTTCTTTTTTCATGAATGCTAAATTTTAACAGTTTTTAGAAAAATATGGAATTGAATATTTGTTAAGCCCTCCTTATACCTTTCAATTAAATGGTTTAATTTAATTTTCAAATGCAACAATAATAGCTGTACTTTCTAAATACATATTAGAATATGCGTTTGACTGGGATAAAAAATTACCAAATTTAATTTTAGCAATTAACACCATTCAACAGAGTTTATCAAAATATTTAACATTTTTTTTTTTATTACACGGATATGAACCTAGAATTACTTCTTTCGAATTAAATTTAGGCATTACATTATCTGAGATCACCAGAGAATTTCAGTTAGATGAATTAACTGACACAAGAAAAGAAGCTGCTGAAAACATTAAGAAGCATGATAAGAATAAAAAACGTTATAATAAAAACAGATTGAATCAAACATTTCAAAAAGGAGACCTAGTTTGGTACAATTGGCCTTTATCCTGAGATTCAAAGCTATCACCAAGATATAAAGGCTCATTTGTAATTGAAAATGCAGTTGGTAAAGTATGCTATAAAATAAAAAAAACTGATCAGATTCTTTAAAATGACCCTAGAGTGCTACATGTACAGTCACTTAAGCCAATTTTAATCTTGATGATCCTAGATGTATCTTATTTAAAGAAACAACTGAAGCAGAAAATGAATCGAACGTGGGAATCAATATAAATCCAGAGAATGAAGATTCAATTGAAGATATTCTTCCTAAAATCTCCAGTTATGATCGAGTAATCAAAAAGTCTAGATGGCTTGGTGATTATGTAACAGAGTAAAAATTTCTAAATTGTAAACATTGTTCCTAATGTAATTTTAGGGTTTTTATATTTATATTTGTATTTTGTTTTGTATTAATTATATTCTCGCTTTTATTTTCATTGAGATAGTTGGTACATATTTCCACACATATTTTTTTTTGGAACAGAAAAGTATTAAAATTTATAAAATTATTTGTTTTAAAAAAATATATATTATGTAAAAATGTTAATTGTTTTTGGGTGATCTTTAATATTATTATATTTGAATTTTTACTTGTTAAATTTTAGAAATTTGTAAATTGTAATAATTATTTTTTTTTTTTGGACGACTGTAAGGTTATAATATCATAAAATACTAATTATTATCTAATAGTTTTAGTTTTCCATCTCAGTTTGTGTTGTGTTATGTTCTCGATAATAAATGTTGTTTAAAGTTCTAAGTTGTGTTTAACTTATTAAGTATAAAAGACTAGGTCATATTATTTATACTTTAAATAGCAACAGATGGCTCGCCAGCATGAGTTACTCTTGCAATAATATCAACAATTGCAAAAGCAGCAAAAAGCCCACACTGAGGCAGTAAAGTGGTTATACGAGGTCATTATTAGTTTGTGAAGTGGGCCCTTCATCCTCCCCCCGCTGGTGACAATTAAGGCAGCAACAACAGCGAAGATCACTTTAGGGAGAAACCAACGCTTGCAACCTCCGAGCCAACGAGGCAGATCTCAACACAGCCAGTGGATCTCGGCGATGAATTAACGGCACCTGATACTGACACGGGCTAAAGTCACTCGTAAGAAAACTAGACTGACCAAGATAGCTGCTGCAACTGATGCTCAACCCACTCCGGCCCAAAAAATGGCCAGAAGGATAGCACCTGTTATAGTCAAGGTAATCGAGCAGTCTACTTGCGTTGACACCGTTAGAGCTGCGCACATAGTCAGCGTAGATTTCGATGCCTTAGTCACACATGTAACCACTGTGCGCAAAATAAGATTTGGCGAATTTCTTGTAAGGCTCATCAAAAGCGTTAAGGTCGAAGATGCTGCAGGCGATTTATGTAATAAACTTCGGATTGCAATCCCAGGCTCGATGGTCACCCACCTTAGGCAGCTCGCTGAGGTGGAGATTATTGACCTGGACGAAGTAATAACGAAGACAGAAGTCCTGGCGGCACTCTGCCACGAGTTTTCGGATCTATCAGCTAGCTTAAACGTGAAAGTTGCCCACACGGGCACAACCCCAACGTATCAACGAGTTAATGCCGAGTAAATCATTGACGCCATATTTTACAGGTTAACCGCACCAGCCAACATTAGAGGTTGGGAAGTTTTGAATGACTTGAAATCCTTCTGGTACTTTGTCACTCCAGGCCTCAAGCCCTGCTTGATACTTATAACATATGTCTCAACATCGCGAATTTCCTACAAATTGGAAGACAGCGAGGCTTGTCTTCCTCCATAAAGACCCTGGGAAGCCGGTTCAGGAACCGTCAAGTTACAGACCTTTCTACATGCTTGACGCAGTGTGCAAACTATTTGAAAGGCTCCTGCTGAACATGCTAAACGATTACCTGGACAAACCAGGCAGCGATTGGATAAAAAATATGGCTTCTGCAAAAGCAAGCCCACCGAGGACGTCATCGCTAGAATTTTTCAAGCGGCGCAAGGAGCAGCGCTCGGGCAGTTCAGTACCGTGACCTGTGTGTTGTTGTTTCTCTTGACATCCAAAATATGTTTAACTCTGCTCCTTGGTGGAATATAGACGGAGCGTTCCGAGAACGAAGAGTTTCCCTGCACCTAAACGCAATGATCCGCTCTTATCTTCAAAACAGAAGTATTCTGGTGGCGAATTGTAACAATAGTGAAGCATCACGTGCGGCATTCCTCAGGGTTCGGTCCTCGGATTGGCACTGTGGAACGTGTTTTACGATGGTCTATTGGACATTGAAGTACCTTCCGGAGCCCAACATGTCGTTTTCATGGACGATGCACCATCATCGGAATTTCCCGAACTGGTTCATTAGTAAAGGCGGCAATAAACTCAGCGTTTAAAGCTGTCTCCACATGGATGCGTTTCAATGAGCTCAATCTAGCATCACAAAAATTAAAGACGGTAGTGTTGACTAAAAAGAAGAAATATGACAATCCAGTGCTCCACGTCAATGAATTCCCAATGAACAATAGGCAGATCTATCAGGTACCTGGGGGTTAAGCTGGACACCTGCTACTCTTTTACCAAACACATAGTAACGGCGTCAAAAAAAAGTTACAGAGTGAGCGAGAGCGATAGGTAGTCTTTTGACCAACATTGGCGTACTGGCACTAAGCAAGCGGGCCCTCCTGGGCACGATAACGAACAGCAAGTTGTTTTATGCGTTCTCGACATGGTCAAGAACTGAAACTAAGACAGCAAAGAACCGCATGACGCTAAGAACTATAAGGTTAGGTTATCGAACGGTCTCTGCCGATGCTTTGCTAGTACTTTCTGGCATGGTACGGCAGATCTACTTAGGGAAGAGAGAGTAAAAGTCAAAAACAGAATGACAGAGGACGCTAGACCGGCCTTCACTACTATCAAAGCCGAGGAAAGGCTCATTTCCATTAACTTCTGGAAGTCCAGGTGTGACCGTTCGGAAAAGGACAGGTGGACATAAAGGCTGTTACCGGACTTAGCTCGATGGCTGAATAAACCTCTAGCAGAGCTAACGTTCTAAGTGTTCTAAATGCTGTCTAGACACGGGTGCTTTCAAAAATATCTGTATAAAATACACAGGGTCAACGGCTCATCTTGTGTGCAGTGCCAACATCCGGTCATCGGTTTAAAAACAAGACAAATAAAAGGTACAATAATGTAGATAGTAAACTAGCGTATATAAAGATAATAATAACATAATCAATAATCAGTTAATATTTTGAAGTTAGTCATCATGACAAGGGAAATAATTATAATTGGTCTCGTGTAAACGCTATACGTGGGTTTCGTGGTTTACGCGTACGATAAAACCGACGAACGACAGAAAAGAATGAAATCAAACAATTTGATTCCTGTTTGGAGCGAACTGCGAACGCTGCGGGCGATTTCGATAACGGATGAAAATCGTTAACCTCTGCAACATTGAATGACGACGATTGCAGTGGTAGGAGGAGCGTTGAGAAAAGTGAAGATCTACTACTAATACCTGTCAAAAAGGTTCGAACGAGTAAACGATTTATGTTCGAGTTTTGCGAAATATACTATCGTTAACGCTTGATTCACACCAAACGTTTAGTAACTGTTTAGGGGCAATTATATTATAGACCTACCATTTACGATTATTTACGCGTTGCACTAACGTTTTACTATAATATGGTGCGACGAGTATTTTATTTTTTCACTGGAGTCTTATTACATTTCATTCGATTTTAGGATACTTAAAATAAAACCATCATTTTATTTATTATAGCTTTGACCGTCGTAATTCAAAAAATATATAAGGATGAGTCATTTTTTTTGTGCTATAATGTTGCATCTTTCATAATTTTATAATGATGTACCTACATTATATTATAGCTCAGTACCTACGTAAGAAATTTGCCATGAATGGTGGCCACCTTTGCTACAACGAATAGCCAATAAAAAGCTATACGAGGCTTTTTATTTTTATTCTTTTGCTCTTTTTATTTTTATAATACCAATTTGAAGTTATATAATAAGATAGGATATCAAACAATCCACCCACACAAGTTGATTCATAATATATAATATAATATAAAAAAAAACTGAATTAGTGATCAATGTAAGATATAAAAAACTTTAAAATTATATTTTTGTTTGCAGTACTCGATATACCTACAAGAAAATACTGAATATTTTTGTTCTTTTATGAAGTTGTTATTTATAATAATTTAACGATTTATTATTAAAAAGGGAGAAAGTACGTAACTACTCTGCTGTAGAGTAAGTGTTGAGTTTATATCGTCACTGAGCAAGTCACTATAATGTGTGTTAAATTTGAATTCAATGATAAATCATTGGATACGAAAACAATTCTGAGAGAAGACGATCTGTAAGCCTATATAACTATAAGTACCTACATTTAATGATATTATTGTATAGCTATTAAAGTAATTTATTTTATTATTATGCATTTGAAAAATTAAATATGCGATAGCTTAAAATGAATTTAAGTATTTTGAAAATGCCATTGCGTATTAAAAATTATCCTCATATGTTATTTTAGATTTTTTGGTTTCAATATGAACTACTTATGAGAAACTTTGTACTAAATTTTCAAGCCTTAGCAATAAATCAATTTTCATAATTGTATTGAATTAAATACATATTAATTTATAATTTTAAAATACAATAAAATTATGTCTCAAAGTTGTTATGCATTATTATAATAATAAGTTGTTTAATTCATTAAATTGAATTTGGATATTTTATTCAGTAAAATTTTTAAAAATAAAACTAGGTATATTAATTATTTACATAATTAAAAAAAATATTTTATAAAAAACAACATATTATCTCTTTAAATTCGAGTACTGAATAAATAATGCGGTAATCTACTGTTTTGAAAACGTTCATTGTTCATATTATTAGTTTAATATTAAATATTATGAGTAATCAAATTAAGATCGTTAAAAATTAATTTTGATCGATATTGTTTTCGGCTTAATTTCTATGATTTTAAATTATTATATATCATTATTTTTTTTACATTTAATGAAAATTGTTTAATTTTTTGAACATAGTTTTACATTAATTGTAGTTTTACTAAAAAAGTTTTAATTTTTATTGAATAAAAAACGATTATATTCAAAAGATTTTGTTTTCATATAGTTTTGTCGTGAACATAGAAAGCAATTTTAATTGTATCATGTAAGTGTAGTATTAACGCAATGATTTCGAGTACACGTAATTCTAAGAATTGTCTTTCATTTTAGAAGGAGTGTATGTCGAGACTCAAGTGTGCTAAGGCCCTTTATACTTTTCATACTAAAGGTAGGATAATATGTGCATCTCTTCAAAGCTTATAGTCCTATGAAATGTGGTGTATTTTCCTCTGGGATTTAACTTACCATAATACCAAGGTTACCGTGTTTTTTCTGTTTTTTTTCCTTAACCAAATAGTAAATACCATTATGTTAATCGCAAATAAATGCACATATCCTATTCCTTTTAACTGTAACAATATGACTCTTGTGCGTGGTGGGCGATAAGTTCATACACACACTTATATATATATATATTATATACAGAGTGATTCATCAGCACGCTCATTCACATTTTTCCTTTAATAATGAATTTATTCAAATTCTCGTTTTTGAAATTTTTAAATACTTTTAAAGACTATATTTTCAAATGTTGAGATTTTTTGTATTACTTACTGTTTTGTGCCAATACAAACTTCTATTTTTCAAAATGAAGTCCTCCTTTTTACTGTAAATTATTTAGTGGATAATTTTTTTGAAAACTTTGATGTACCTAATTCAAAATTTGAACTTATAGTTTCTCAGTTGTTAAAATGTTTATAAAAATTAGTTTTACAAAAATATAGAATAAATGTAATATTTAATCTAGTATCTTTTATCTTTTTATACATGGATCACGTTTACAAATTATCGATGTCGATAGATTAATATTAATTACTTACATTTTCCAATAACCATAGCCTCCATATCTTCAAAACCATTCATTATGGATCTATTATTTTCAGTACACAAAGTTATATAATTCAAAACTACTCATTCGAATTTTGATTTTGTTACGTTACAATTTTTAGAAAAATTATTCGCTAAATAATTTACAGTAAAAAAATGGGGTTTTTATTTAAAAAATAAAAGCTTGTATCTTTACAAAATATAACTTACATCTAATCATACTTCTTAAGTAGTACAAAAATCTCAATAATCTTAAAATATGAGTTTTAATAGCATATTTAAAAATTCTAAGAATCAGATTTTGAATAGCTGCACTATTAAAAAAAAGGGGGTAAGCATGATTGGTGAATCACCTTGTATGTATATATATTACTTGATATTTTTAAGTAATACTGTTAGCGAATGATTAAATTCTGTTGTTGATTTTATGTGATTTTATTCATAAAGTAGAGTACTACGATTTTTAAAACTCCCTTTTTCATAATGGAAAAAAATCTGCTAGTAAAAATAATAAAATAATATTACATTATACGCAGAAAAATGAAAAAAAAAACGTACAGCGGTTTATGCAAATACCTGTTGCCGCAATGTCGCATACCTATTCTCGCGTTTATTTGCTTTTAATTCCAATCATAGAAATTATAATCCTCTTGCGCGTGACCCACCGCATTAGTTTAGCGACGAATGTGTCGGTCGCTAAATGAAAATTCCCACCGCCACCGCCACCGCCACCGCCATCGCCAAGACCCCTTAAAGCCGGTGAATAATAAAAAAAAACTGTTATTTAGTACCTGGGAAATATATATTATATGTGCATATATCACAAATATATTAAATGTACCCGTCGTTATCAATGCGCGCGTATCGACATAATAATATATTACAGTTGCTGGTTCATCATTCCTACCAAATGGCATGATTACAATATAATATTTAATTAATGTTCCGTTTAAATTACTAGTACTACTAACGTCACAGCTAAACGTATTACAATGGGGGGTACATGTAACCCAACCTTATACACACATGACACACCCACATACTCGCATACATACAATTATTATTATAATAACCAGGTAGGTATTTTGTGTTTGGAAACGACCCTTGTAGTCTATAATATAGTCTATAGGTTATAATAAGCATTGATCTTTGGTGTTTATTCGTCACACTTTGATGTTGTCATTTGTCAACAATCCACAATCGATTATTGACTATTATTTAAACGAATTATTAGCTTGAACGCATGTGTGTGAGCTTGCATTGTTATATTAGTTTTCGTTTTTGTTGATCACTATACAAAATATTATAATGAAACAATTAAAATGTGCATAGTACATCAGTATAAATTGTATTATCACAACGCTAATTTAACGACCAATTTAGTTGGTGTTGTTTATTATATTATGTTTCTAAACTGACGTCTGTTGATATTAACTATTGTCATTTTAATAAATTTAACTTTTGTAAACTTTGGGCTGGTATTATTTTTATTAATAGTTTAAAGTTTGATTGAGCTAATACAAAATATTTTGATAATTAATATCAACACAGCAATTAAGTAGACATTTTGTCATTTAATATTTCTATTAAATATTTACGAGAAATAATCGGAAATTATAACAATGAAATCGATTATATGAACTCAATAATTGTTAACTATCTCGTTGAACTGTAACGAATCTTAACTTGTGAGAAGGGAGGAGGGATTGTCAATATAAAGTAAAAAAAAATGTAATTAAAATTACTTCGTAAATTTGCGATTCGCATATATACGATTTACACAGACATAATATGTATGATTAAAATATTTTATATCGTATATTTGCAAATATCAATCGATGTAGTGATTTAAATTATATTTTTTTTTACTTAAAATATATTAGCGTAGTAGTTATAATAATTTGTAGTAGTACCTAATATATTTTATTTTCATATGCATATTATGCGCAATAAAACAAAAATGTTAGGCGTTGCAGAAAAAAGTAATATCAGATGTTTATGTGTTGATTTATCTACGTAATTTTACTGTTTGGCGTTCAAGGTTAGTATCTGTTATAATTTATAATCGTATTTATTTTATCCAAATATCAACAACTAATAAGTCATCTGCAGTAAGTACGCCAAAGCAATGGCCATCGACCACGGCTATTATGTATAACAAACTAATAACATAATATTATATGTGGGTAGTACCCATAATAGTGCACCTGTTCGATATTATTTACAACTAAAGATTTTAACATTTGATATGAGAGTTTAGCAATCCACCGATATATCAAAAAACAAACGCCCTAAAGAAAACGTTATTATTATTGGCTCTCAGGACTCCGAGGAGCTTTTAAAAGCATTTCACACGGCTGGCGAAGAAACTCGGGACATTCGTGGATTTCGTGCAGTTTCATTGTCATATAATATGTACGCGTAAGTGCCACAGGTGTTGTTACATATAGTGGCTTGATATGAGGTGGAGAGGAGGGTCCCGATAGAGTTGGATAATATAATAATATAATAATATAGCGATACGAGAAACTTGAATGGGTTTGGTGTAAGATATATGCTACATGTCACGACTACTATATCTTATAATAAAATACCAGCTATGCGCTATTATTGTATTAGCTATATAATATCTATGTGTTATATATATATATATATCTCGATATATTGTAGCTGGATATATTCGGTTGTTCAGGCGAATGCGTTCGTTCATTCGATTCATCTAAATGTATAAAGTGTCGGTACCCATATACGTACATCTACGTCTACCTCTACTTTTTGTCAACACTATGAGCATCACGTAAACGTGCGGCATATGTACGATTGTTGTATTAAGTACATATTATTATAAACCATCACCTCGCTGTGTAACCGTTAAAATTGCGCCAAGCATATTGTTATTACTCGCCTTGGTATTGTTATTTTACGTTTCCCGGATGACTTCTTTGCTGATCGCATATATATATATATATACAATAAACCAAATTATGATAATAATACATAATATAGCATTCGTGCACGCAGTCGTAGTTGTTGGAAAAGTTTGTTGTGAGGGGTACGGGGGTGGTTTTATATAGAACAGATTGGTATGTGCGCGCCGGTCCGTTTGTGTGCGTTTCTTCGCGTGTGGGCATGTGCACGGGTGAGGGTTACGTGAAAAATTATTGTTTTACAAGTAAACATTATAAAATATGCATTTCGTGTTATTGATGAACGTCAGTTTTTAGAATTCGATTGAAGGGCGACGATTCTATTGGCTTTATGGTCATGCATGCGGTTTTCTTTTTGTATTTTATGTTATCACTGTACAGAATTATAATGACGTATATAAGTTGTCTGAGGGTTACAAGAAATATCTCTTTATATATGATCAAAAACTGAGCACATGCGGTAATTTTTTATCCTTCGAATAATTTTTATGGAAGTTGAGCGCCTTTACAGGTGGCACGGCGAGACCATTTATATTATGCTGTCTATATTCTATAGAATATGACATTATAGAATTATCACATAGAAACGGAATCGCTTTGCATTGTATGTGTGTGTTTTATTATTTTTATTAAAAAATAAAGCTTAACTGTTATATTGTATAGTTTAAATAGGAACAAAACAAAAGTGAATTAAATAATAGTTATGTAGTAACGGAAGTTTGCAATCATAAGAATGATATATTATTTGAAAACCAGATAGGTATGTTGTTAGATAAAATAATATACATAATAGTGTAGATACATTTTGTTGTGTACACTTTTGGTCCGGTTTTTGTGTAAACAGGTTACGTTGTATTAATGTACATTTATTATTAATGATGTTTATTATATCTGATAGCCGGCGCGTTGTATAGGCAATTTTGGTAAATTCAACATGCTCTCAAACGATATCTTGCGATGTTGTCGATGGGCCAAATTCACGGACGTAAAAGTATGGCGAAATTATCGTTTAACAGGAAACAAAGGCAAATTTGAAATTGCGTAAAAAAATGAGACATCGGAGTAACCGTTTTAGTAGTATTACAATTAAGTTTATATAATAAATTTATTTTACAGTTATAGATTAATTTTTAATATTATCAGGAACCTTATTTTAAAATTAAATTAATTCTAATAAAAGTTAAAGACTTATTAATAAGAATGTAATAAAATTTTAATTTTATTGGTTTTATTCACCGATAAAATACAAAATTAAATATTTTATTCATTATGAATGATTATTATTTTTTTACCGGTTTGTCTAGGAGGGAAGGAGATTGATATACATGTCATCAGCAAAATATATCATTACAATCATTAATCGATTTTTATGTTAGAATTTAAAAACAACATCTACTTTTATTTTAAATTGATATTTTTTTTGCTTCGATGACTTGGCCATTAGCTCTATAATATAATATTTATATAGTTGTCATGAATGAAAATAAAATCGGAATAAATAAAATTTTAGTTAGGTTTTAAAAATATTTTTAGATTAAAGAAAAATGTATTAATTTTTGCCATGCCAATAATAATTTATTACATCTAATTAATTTTTTTTATTTTAAAAATTTTAATTAACACGACACAAATTGGTTTCCACACATTTTTAAAATATCACTTTTTTAATAAGAGTATAATACTAAACCTATACTGTGTAAATTTCATAGACTTAAAATAATAATATTACACATTTTAATTTTTTGAGTTACAACATAAGATAAATAATTTCAACTATAATAAAATTAATTACATTTTTGAAACCTTTTAAAAACACAAAACACATTTTTTTTACGGATATAAATAAGTGATAACATGTGGTATCTAAAACAGTGACAATGAAGTAAACAAATTAAAAAAATGTGTGAGTCAATATAATAGTAGTCACGCGAATTTTCTTTTTATGTGTAAAATTGAAATGCATTTCGGGTGGCTCAGAGTAAATGGTGTATAAAATAATTTTCAATCTGATAAAGTGATTTAAGTAGTCATATTTATGTAATTAAATGATGACTGAAAGCTGGTATAAAATATATCGTAGGATTGGATTTTACTCTTTGGCATAAGAAATATACTGTGGTAACATTACAGATATGTACAATAAATTAGACAGCCGAATGCTGTATCCTACTAATGTGTTTAGTTGAAACAGACGGCAGCCATTTAATTTAAGGCCATGGATATGTACAGTATATATGTTATACAATATATAATTGTATATATAATATGCATATCTGTGGCCTCAGTTAAAATGACAGATAATAACTTCTTCAGTTAGCAATTTAGTTTGTTGTACATATTATGTGGGTAACATTGAAATATACCACTTACAAACCATCATTCACAACGCAGAATTTGTTGTCTCAAAAATCATAGTTCACGGTGTAGCACAGATATGTACAATAAATTAGATTGTTAACTGATGAAGTTATTATCTGCCATTTTAATCAAAGCCAAATATATGTATATACACACTGTACATATCGGTGGCCTCGAATTAAATGGCTACCGCCTGCTTCAACTAAATTTATTAGTAGGATACAGCAATTGGCTATCTAGTTTATTGTACATATCTGTGCGGTGTAGTGTGAAGTCGTCTTAAATCTATGATAGTACACAGTTTATATAGTTAATAATCTCATTCACGGATTTAGTTTTTGGAACTAAACAGACCAAACGCTGGATCATGGTGTTTACTATAGGTTAGGTCACTATATGTTTTCTTCGATGTACACAAGAACTACCTACTGTAAGTTACACCACAGTAATTTTAAAAGTTCTAACGATAATTTTATTTTACAAATACCGGCAACATTATAAGTAATGCATTTTTGTGACTGCAGCTGACGTTTGCACGGAATTACTATATCCTCAAATTTTAAAGGAGAACACATTTACACATCAACATTTATATTTTTCCCCATGGACTACGACTACAACCTATATTATTTTATACTATTATTAAAAATGTCCTTTAAATGGCAGATGCGTCCTAGGCTAGATATGCTGTACCTTTGCGATATGCACATCTCCTATCATCCCAACAAATTAATTTATACTTAAAATTAAATCATGAAATATAATACTTAAAAAGTAACAATATGTCTTAACTTGGTTGTTTAATGTTTAAGCAAACAGATATACTAGTGGTAATGTAACATACATGTTTATAGAAATTATAGATTACAGATCTGAAAAATCTGAAATAAAATTTTTTATGAATCAATGTATAAGTATTTATAAGTATGGATTTTTTTTAAGAATATTAGTACACTATAAATTATACTTTTTATTCACGCAACTCTAGGTATATATTATAATTTACTTAAAAATTAAAAGAGGAATCTTTTTAATGTTTTTGTTTTTATTATCCTTTCGTTTCATTTTTATGTCTATTTAAAAAATTTTTAAGTTTGTTCAGTAAAACATTTAAAAAGGTCAGATTGTAACTGTTTTTTATAATATATAAATGAATAATAAAAAATAATAAAATCTAAATACTTTTTCAAGTATAATAATAATTAAATAAATGGTCGACAAAATATTATTTTATCAAAATAATATTTATATTTATAAAATATCAACATTAAAATGTAGAATATTATTGATAATTATTATTTTTATCATTATTATTATACTTATGTAATAGGTATTTGAAATATTTCATTGTAATTAATAAACTCAAGATGTATGTAAATTAACTTAAAAAAAAACAGTGAAGTCGCTCTTATTTATAGTAGAAGTGTAATCATTATTGAATGATCATTGAAATGGATGTGTTAAATTTGAATTTAACGATAGAACATTGTATAGGTATATGAGAAACGGTTCATAGTGAAGACACTGTGATTACGTTTATTTCCTGCAAAGAATATTTTATAATTTAATTATATTATTATTATTATTATATTATATAACAATATAGTTATTATGTTATTATATAATATGACAAACTTATAAGTCAATACCAACGTAACGTAGAACGGTGTGAATAGTTTCAAGGAATAAATAATTTTAAGTTTGGTGTATTAAAATTTAAAACACTATGAACTTTAAACAATGAAATAATTTGCAAATTTCTATAATTTTTACAAGTTCATCAATGCTTATGAAAAAATTGTGAGTTTTTTTTTATTGCTTTAAAAATAATTTTGAAAAAAATTACATTTTATAGTTTTTGAACTCAAAAAAAAAATGTTATCGACATAAATAAAAAAAAAAGCTTGAAATTTAAAATGTCCATAAATAGCTCAAAAAGAACCAAAATGTTTTGAAACTTGAATTATGTCTAGAAAATGTAAATTAAAATTTTTTGTGAAAATTACAGTCGTTACACTTTGTTTATTTTTAAATATAAACAAAAAAACAAAACTGATTCTGTCGAAAATTGGTGTTGCTTATTCCTATGTTTATTATTATTTTTCTCATTTTTATTAAATACTGGAAACTTTCTATTTTATACTTAAAAAATACAATCGTACTACCCAGAGTTTAAAAATATAAATTTAAAAGTATTGAAAATATTAATATTTTATATTTATTGTATCACAGTTGTATGTGTCAATATTTAATTAGCCAATATAAACTAATTATCTCAATCCAAAAAGTTGATTTGCTTCAATTAGTTTGTATTATCGTTCAATATAACGAGAAAAGTAGTTGTACATTTGTGTAGCTACTATTTATCAAGTATAGATCAAGGAAGGAAAACAAAGTACGCTGTTAAAACATCCAAGGTGTCTTAATAATTCTAAATCTAGTATCATTTGACACGAATTTACTATTGTCAGCTTTGTAACACGATAACCACTACTACTATGTCAACCTTAATGGGATTATATTCACTACGAGTAAATGTCGTTATGTTCTAAATTGCTAAAGTGGATAACACCAAGCCACAGTACCATAGAGTGAAAATGCTGCAGACACCGTTGATTTAGTGACGTGAATTTGCGGTGGATAGAGCTTAAACACCAGATTACATTTTAGATAACATATCATTATTTAATCTGATTCAATTGAATAAGAACAATTTTAGTATTGTAACTACTAACTACCGTTAATTAATTTAGTAGTAAGTTCACGATGGATTATAGTTTATTATACAACAAATATATAAATACAAAAAAAGGTACTAAAATAATTTTGAGAAGATTTTTTTTATTATAATATGTTTAGAATGAATGTATGATAAATATGGCTGCGAAGTTTATGGGCAATTATTATCGTAAATAAATGATACATTGGCAACACTTTTGCTAGAATGTCTAGACATTTTCAATTTAGATTTTTTTTGCGCTGTTATTTTATTTAGAATGTTCTTAAATTGATCATTTAAAGCTATTAAATATATCTTATCATTCATATAATTTGATTTTTTTTTTTATTATAACTTTATAAAAAAAGTTTATTCAAATTAAAAGTTAAAATATAATTATGTATTATTTTCTTTATATTTAATACTTTCGATAATATTTTTAACTTTGTTTTATTTAAAAAAAAAAATGATATAACCCATGGGAGAGAAAATGTAGATACATATTGAAAAACAAATTAATTTTTTAAACAATGATATTTTTTTATGAAGAAACAATAAGTTAGTCACTAACAATTGAGTTTAAAATTCAAAATATTATTACAACATACCTTAAGAAGTAAAATTTAATTTTACACTTTACACAATATAAGAATATTTTATTTATATGTCACTCTTTTGTATTTATGCAATATTTGTTTATTATTTTTAATTAAAAAGGTAAGATAAAAAAATATTTATTTGGTTTTTTTAACTTTATTAATAATAAACAACTATTTGTTCTTTTTGTGTGAGTAGAGTTCGATGATATTTGTATAAATAATACACGATAAGACAGTTAAACGGGTTAGGTTAATATAACGAATCTATAATAAAATCGCCTGTTTCATCTGCATAACGTAAATTACTTTGTTAATGTTGTTTTTAATTTTAAATAAATAATTTGTAGTATTTATAAATACACAATAAAGTATTTAAAATCTTGTAGGTTTACTGTAGAAGTTTAATCAATTCATTACAAACAATTTTTTTGTTGAAGAGTATCAAAACAACCGAAACATATTGTGTTTTTTTATAATAAACGTTTTGTATCTCATAGGAGTCAACCACTTCACTAACAAAACAAAATCGTATGGTAAATTTTTGAAAGTTCAAATTAACGGTCTATCATTTACATTATTTAATAATTATAGCTGTAAACCTATTTTAACAATGGGTAACAAATGTTAGTATAAATATATTATCAATATTATCGAGACAATCAAATTATCAACTGAAAATCCATACAAAATTAATTACTAGAAGCTCTTCAAATGACTCTAATATAAACGATATTTTTATTGAAAATTGAACCGAGATTATTTCTCCCTAATTAATACAAAAAATCAAATTTGCCTTCTGGATTATTTAAAAAATCAAAATCGAATAAAAACACCAAACGATTTTATCATCTCTCTAAAAATAATAATATTACAATTGAAAATAATCCTGAAAATGTAACTACCAAAATACAACCCCCTTTAATATTTATTAAATCAAAAATTTGAAATTATCAAATATTTTGTTAAAAAAAATAATCGAATTATCTGCTGAATTCACTTTCTAATGTTTTATCTAAATTAATCAAAAGTTTAGCAGGTACTTAATAACTATAAGAAGATAAACTATACGTAGTAGAATCAAAAATTTGAAGAACTCATATCTCATCATACAAATAAAATTTACAAAGAGGAACTTGGATAAAGAAAGTTATTAATAACAACAATTATAAAGTTCTAAAAGCTTTAAAAAAAACAAACTTTGATAAATAACTCTTCCATTATTTATGTAGGACTGAACCTTCATTCAACAATAAAGATGATATTTTTGAATAAAATCTCAATATCATTCTTAAATAAAATTTGAAGCAGCTAGAGCAAACAAACAAGAACCACGTTGTTTAAATATTTTCAAAGCTATAGTCATAATATATCGTATCGTAACAATTAATACCAGATACAATTATATCGATGTGGCAATAACCAAAGTTCTGTAGTTTATAAAATTTTTTTAAAATCAATAAGAATTTTTTGTCAATATCTCTTAAACTTAACTAACTGAAACCTCAGTTATTACCAGAGCTCGGATTTTATAGCACTTGAAAGTACTGAAGTATACGCTATACTATGACCTAAAAAATCTTAAAAGAAGCGCTAATATATTATACTTTAAAAACACGAAAAACATATTTTTTTCTTTTGTTATCGATTTAAAAAAATGCATAATTTTATTAATTAATAAATTAAAAAAAAACTTGACTTATATCGGGTACAACCGATTAGGAGTCATAATTATACACTGTTTCATGGGCTAATATGCCAGGCTACCTAAAATTATATTATATAATGAAATGAAAATGGGGGTATTTTTTTATAGATTCATATAAACGACATTTGTTCTACTATTTTTTATTTAATTAAAACGAGATTTATGAAAATTCAAAATAAAACATCACAATTTTAAATACTCATTATATCACAGAAAATTTAAATATCGTAAAAAACCGACGTGTAAACACAGATAATATTCTTAATTTTATGTTTGATAATAAGTCAATGCACTCTCATATTAAAACTCACAAAACAAGATTGGTTTAACTAAACAAAAATGTTCTTTGTTCTACATAGGTCAGAAGGGGAGAGAGAAAAACAAATATAGTGTACTGGAATCATCTTAATAAAATATTGTTTTAATTCGTACAATTATCAGTTATTTTTATTTTGATTTTAGCTAGCACATTTACTTAGATTTTTATTTGGTATTGTTATTTTTTATGTTATATGCTTCACTCCATCGTATCATTTAGGCATGCATTTGTTTAGTCTTTCCTCCTCTCAAAAAAGAAAACAATTTAAATTGCTCTAATGTTTCAACTAAACTTATTCACAGGCTAACAAATCAAACACCAAATACTCAAATAATAAATAACATATTATATAACAGAAAATTAACTATTCAATTTACTTATTTTTCTTAGGTCCAGTACACATGAGCGTTATTTTCAACGTACGATATTTTATTACATGTATATTTTATATTTGTATATAATAGATGAGGTTGTATATATAATATCTATAAAGATATAAAATATACTCACAATAAAATATCATACGTTGAAAATAACGGTTGTGTATACCGGTCTTTAAACAAATTTAAAATCGTTATCAACCCAATTATTTCACTTCTAACATTGGCAAATTAACTAAAAAAATCCCAACTAACCGAAATACCATTAATATTATTATGAAATGTTGAAATTGATTATTTAAAACAAAATTACC
This sequence comes from Pentalonia nigronervosa, assembly GCA_014851325.1. Lineage (NCBI taxonomy): Eukaryota > Metazoa > Arthropoda > Insecta > Hemiptera > Aphididae > Pentalonia > Pentalonia nigronervosa. Next base: position 136,883 of record JACXSJ010000834.1, on the reverse strand, counting down.
TTTAATATTTACTAAACAATAAAAAAAATAATAACATCGCGTTAATTACAAAAATTAATCAAACACCAGAAAATAAAATAAAAAGTAACTAAAAATCAAATTTAAGTTCTATTAGATTTCCCAACTCAAATGTTCAATTCTTTGTTTATATTCTTTCTTTTGTTCGGAAATAATTTTTTATTTATTGAAAGGATTGTAAATATTTTTAGTAATAATACAAAAATAAGTTATACTATTAAGTAAGTTATATTATAAATGATTATGAATGTGCCGAATGTATATTCAATTTTATTTGTATATTCAATTTTTAGCACTTAATATATATTTCAATAATATGATAAATAAGTTATATGTTATTAGGTTTCTTTTAAAAGTTATTACATTATAATAAAATATATAAAAACCGTTTATTGTTTACTATATTTATGTAATTTAAAACAAAATAAGAAATATTGAGGAATTTTTATCTTTAATTCTCAAAAATAAATTTTAAATCTTCTTATTTATTTTAAATTTTTATCTTTTCTGTTTTACGTGAGAATTAATTTTATTCAAATGATATATTTTTTTAAATATTTATACTAAAAAAAAAAATAATAATTAATACAATTTTTGTTCATATAAAAATGTTATTTAGTAGTTTTATTTTATTTGATAATGACTAATATTTCAATGTTATTTTTAAAAATATTTACTCTTGAATAATATAATATCTTAGAGATGATATTGATATATTATGAATTATAACTTAAAACTAATTCTAGTATAGCTTTAAATTTAAAAAAAAGAAATGAAATATAATTCAATTAAAATTAAGAATCATATAATTTTAAATATGTCATCATGCTAGTTTTAGTTTTTACTTAATACTAATTGGAAAATAAAAATTAGAAAATAGAATTAAATATTAATGGAAATTGTTAATTAATAGATTACATTTTGCAAAAAATACATAATTGACCTAACCTGTAGTTTATCAACAATGAACGAGGAAAAATTTTTTTTCAAGAATCATAATTATTTAAATTATATTACTAATTACTATGGATTATAATTTGTATTTGATCTGAAAAAGTATTGTACACATTATAACTATTAAAAATGTTTTTACATGTGATGCACTTATTGTACCTAAATTACATTTTATTTTTATGTGGTTAGTCAAATTTTTGAAAATGTATTATACATTTATATAGAGACACCTATAAATAATATATTTTAAGGGCTTTTATTATATAATCTACATTTTATTTATTTTAATGTCCTTTCTAAGAAATCTTTATTGAAATTAAAATACTTTTTAAATAACTTCGGTAATATGATAAACTAATTTTACTTAGAATAGTTAATATTTAATTAGATTTTGTTAACCTTAAAATACAATTATCATTGGTATGAGAAAAGTTGATTGTTCTGCTTATTACTTATTTATTCTTATTATTGTACATTACTAAAATAAAATTACGATATATTTAAATATAATAATGAATTAATTCAAATCTAACTATTTTAAATAAATCAAAAACATTTTAATACAAAAAATGTGAGTTTTCTCTAATTATTAAATTATGTAAGTACCTATTTTCACTCCTTTTACCTAACAAAACTTACGTCAAGAATAATTCATTTAGAAAAATGAATAAATATTCAAGCCACGATCAAACCTTTTCAATATTATGGTATATGCTATAAGGTATATGATTTGGGAATAGTATCAATCTTAACAACAATGTATGAGTGTTTGTTATTTTTGGCAATGATACAATTATATAGGATGCGATTATCCTTATTAAGTAAATGTAATGATTTTTAGAGAAGAAAAATTACTGATTTTAATAGTAATGATATCAATATATTACTATTAAAATCAGTAAATATCAATAAAAACCAATTAACTATCATTTTATTATTAATGGTATACACTCTATACTTAATAGTTTAAATAATTTATATTAATAATAAAATATAAATATTTGTGTTTTCAAACCTTACACAATAATTCAGATCATAAGAGTTTGGTTTTAACAATGCCACAATTTTATTAATATAAATATATAATATTATACGTATAATATAATTTTTATATAATCACACGGTATGTTGTTGGAATTTATTGCTAACAATTTATTTTGAAAATTGGTAAAAATTGTATTTAATTAATTTATTTTGGATATGAAAACAAAAATATGCAAGATTCATGGTTATTTTTGTATTTTATAAGCGCAGATTACATTATTTATGAAATTATAAATTTTGCAACTTTTATCTTAGAAATACAAACATTTATTTTTATATTATTTTTTTAACCACTCATTATGCAATTTCAATTAGCAAAGTGTTTGCATTGACATAGTTGATTATAAATGTTAAGTTCATAGCGTCAATAGTTATTATGTAATTTCAAAAGGGTCACGTTGTTATATTTGATGAAAAACTAGTTTTCAGGCGAAAAATTATAATGAAAAAAGAATTTAAAGGTTTCGCATGAATAACTTATGAGCTTACTACTACCTGTTCAAGGGTTAATAGCAAGCTATAAATAGTTTGTTGAAAATTAGTTTATATAACATCTATTATAAGGGTAGGTTATCGGAAATATACTGTTGTGCAAAATTTTTGGCTTCATTTATTTCTCCCTCCCCCACCACCGTCGTAGTCTTTTTGTCATTGAATATCCGTGATTTATTAACCTATTTTGAATTAAAGAAAGATATAATTAGGATAGGCCAATTTAAGTAGAATATATAGTTATAAGCTCTCGAGGGAATGTTATAAAAAAATAATACTATAAATATTTTGTTTGACGTTGTATATATACGTATACAGTATGTATGTATAAACATAGCTGGATATTTCAGATGATTATATTATTAAACTACATGTTGAAACCCATAAGCAGATAAATCCATAGGTTTACGTAGAAAGAATTATTTTAATTTTGATTACATTATTTTTATATCATATGAAACACAATCATAGTAACTTACTCATTATGTTTCTATACACACATAGCTTTTATTGACTAATGTACCTACTTTTGTTGACATACCAAACCGTTTAAATCACAAGCAACAAAACAACTATAAACATATTATAAACGAAATGATATTTATATACGTATAGAATGGAATTAAAAATTAAAACATTTTAATTGTTTGTTTGTTTGTTATTTTATGGTTTGTAAATAAGTGAAAACATAAATATGAATAGTCTTTATTTGTTACGGTGAATTTAATGTTTTATTTGTCCTTTTTTCAAATATTCTTCTTAGAACGCATTTATCTCTCCAAACCCTTTAAGCTATTAATAGTTATTAGTATTTTATTGTGTGGTGCACTAGCGCTAGTCAAGTTTTTCTTGTATTTTTAATTTTTATTCTTTCAGTAGATTAAGAAGAATTACAGAAGATTGTAAAATTAAGTACATTGCATATAACAGTTAAAGTTTATCTTTTCTTAGAATGATAAACCTAAACATTTTACTAAAAATAGTTGATTGAAGAAATGGTTATTTAAAAAAATAATGTAATTGAAATAAATACTATTAGGTAGGATATTATACAGCAATGACAAACTATTAAACTCAAATTATAGTAGATCCTGCAAGTTTAATATTTTAGTTTATTGAAATATTATTTATTTCAAAAAGCATTAATTTAAGATCAAAAAATATGAAAACTAATAAACATTTTTATATGGGTTTTTTGTAGAAAAAAAATTGTCTACTATATTATGATGTCATAAAGGAAAAATATTTAAGTATAGAGAATTTTAGTTTATTTTAGATGTTACTGAATTACTTATTTTATACTATAAATATTTATTTTCAATAGTCAATAAATGAATAAAATCTAACCTATTTGCTATACGACTCTATACTTTATATAATTTTATATTAATATAAATTAATATTTTAGATTGCTTTGGAGAATATTGCATAATAAAGTGCATAAAATATAATATAGATACATCTGAATATTAAATAGCTATTACGAAACAAACTTATAATAATATTTAAGTTGTTTAAATATTATTAAACAAATTATGATAAAGCATGGATTAAAAATCAATTTTAAATGTTTTAAAAATAATATTTAAAATAGGACCAAATATATTCAACAGGTGTTAGAGTATATCATTCATTAATAAAATAAAATATTAAGTTAGTTGTAATTTAAATATTATGTTGATTATAAATCAGAAAATTGTAATATAGGTAAAAATTTTTTGGCCATTATAAACATGAAGTCTATAAAAAGACATTGTTTTAGCATTATAACTACGACAAATGATACAAATTTATCAAAAAAAAAACTTTCATTTAGTAGATCCTAAAAATGCATATCTCCAATTACTTCAAAGTTTTTTTTATGTTAAATGATTAACCCTTTACTTACTTTTAAGACCTTTTCATAAAACCATTTTATTATTATTATTATTTATTCAATTTCATTATGTATTGGATTTATTGATTGAAATCAAGTTCATAGTTGAATTATAAATATTATTACTATTATTATTATACTCTTGTTGTTCTTTTGTATATTAATGTAAATTATCTAAAAAAGTATATACGTTTTTGGAAATATTTTTTTTTACATTATTTAAAGATATTACAAAACAACATTTTTGAAAAAAATTTATAATGTTTTATTACTATTATTTATTGTAACAATGTTATTAAGTTTTAACTTTTTTGAATGATAGTATATATTTTTAAATTCTTAGTATCTAATAAGCAGTTCTTTTTTTGAGAATTTAAATACATAGAATTAGAATTTCAAATAGCTGGTACCTAGTTAATTAGTTATAACACTCATAACTAGGATTATGATGTTTATGATATTGAAAACTTTAAAACAAATGCATTCAAATATGCATAAAAAATATAAAAGTATGTCCTTAAAACAATTAAATATACAGTATAAAGTGCATTAAAAAATATTGTATTATCTTGGCGCCTACTATTAATGATTCATTTCTGATTTAATTCTAAAAAACAACAAACTTAACTGTAGATTAAAACAATTTGAATAATATTTTTAGTTAATTTTTAGACATTGTCTAAACTGATTTGGATGATAAGAAATTATTTGATGTTTTTGAACAAGAATCTTCGTCGGCTGTCAGATAAAAAATTTTTGTAAGATGAAATATTTTGTTTAAATGAAATTTATCAAGTTAATAGTTTTTTCTATTGAAAATTTATTTAAAATTATTTTTTATCGAAATTTACGATTATTTACTGTTTTTTTTTTTCATAATATACATTTATTTCTATTAATTCCTAAATTATGCAAAAATATACAAAATTAAATTTAACGTATCTGATTATATGTCATACAAGACAAATTTATAAATTGGTCCACATTGTACACGGTTAAAAGAAAGAATATGAAAAAATCATATATATCCTTACTCTACTTCTAAATTATAAGTATTTAAAGTTTAATTGAGTCATATGGAATGGAAAAGAGGTGGGCACCTCAAGATATTGGTCCACTTTTCCGGGAACCATCTTAATTTTGAAATTTGAATACTTATAACTATAATTAACTACTGTATCGAAATTCGATTTTGTATATTAATAGATTTACATTTAAAAGAATTATTCTCTATTATTATACAGATTTAATATTCATCATTAGAAGTATCAAATGTACATTAGTGAAAATAATTGTTCAATGCAGATTTTCAGTACATAAAATTTGGCTTTGATTTTAATGATAACATTAAATATAACCACCAATATTATTTTTTATTTTTACCTGTAAATATAAACTAAAATTAAATCATAACATTTTTTTTACATAGACCTTAAAAAAATCATAAAAAAAAATTCAATATATAAGTTATTTGTATAGTATGCAATTTGGAATGTGAAAAATCGGCATGCTTTCATTCAGAACATTTTCATTCTAAAGAGCATAGGTCGCTCTACTAACATAAATAAATCATTTAAAATCAGAACTACGTTTAAAACGGTTCTCATCTAGTGTATTTTTACAAGGATTATGTACAAGGTCATATGTTTACATCACTAGTTAGCCTAAACATTCAAACCGATTACCTGGGAGCATTTCTTGATTCAATTTTACGTCGACGTTTTGATAACTACCTAAAAACATTATATAGTACAATTAAAATCACTAAATCGTTTAAAAACATATTTACTAGAATTTGTATTGTTAGTCTAAAACCAAATAAGTATTTAATTTCATTATTAACTTAGCGCATACATTAGATACGTAATTTTGTGAGTTGTAAAGTTTTAACATAATAAATTAGTACCTGGTATGTTCCATAACTAAAATATAGTAATTTATACTTATTTTATATTTAATCTTATACGTAGGATAATTCGTATGGATTATTCGTGTGTTTTTTTTTAAACCAAAAATTAATTTCTATGTTCTATTGAACACCAAGATGTGTAAAAAACCATCTATCAACTATTAGCTCAAAATCAAAAGATTCTCTAGCTTAATGTAAGAGAGACCATTCAGCTAATTATAGAGGCTTCCAAATCCACAAGAACCTCCAAAATATGAATCCATTGTTGCATTAAACTGCTCCATCGACAACACCCTTAACTACTTCTTATACCCAAACCTATCACTCATACTTACAAGCTTTTGCTAATAACCACATATCCATACAACACCGATATGACCAAACCTCTACAGATCTTAATTTAATTCTAAGAAATTTTATAATAGAATTTAAATCACATTTTTTGCCTTTGATTTTCCTTTTAACCACAGTTATTACTCGTTTCGTCGGAAAAAATAAATTATAACCACTCTTTATCCATATATAGTATCCTTCAATAAATGAAACGCCATTGATATCCTGAACTATTTAAATGAATTACTGCAATTATACATTAACGAACAATTATCGTTAATTTTGTGGATGGTCTGCTTTTTTTTCAATCACTCATGCAATTATATCGTATTATATTGTACCTTTGCTTTTTATACTTAAAATTGTATAGATTGTGTATATCTTAATAAATGTAAAATAAAATATTTTATGTTATACATTATGATTATAATATATTTATTTATAATAAATAATAATATGATAATATATTTATATATATTTAATTATACTGAATTTACACGAATTTATTTGTGCCTAGACGTTTATTTAAAAATACGTCAGTATTGACATATAAGTTTGTAACTGTAATTAGTATTATTATATGAAACAATATCATAATAATTATTTTACAATATATGCAATTTGTTTTTGGCGAAAATTAGCTTAACAAAATAAATTATTAATAGTAATATAAATATATAATAAAATAGGCTAAAAAATTATTTCCTATTAGAATCGTTTATCGTATATAATGGTTTATCACTGAATTCAAATTTAACACATTCATTACAGTGACCCACTCAATGCCGAGGTATATTTGACTACTCGAAATAAACTATATAACTACACAGAAAAACGATTTTCCTTTTTTTTTACATAATATGGATTACAATTTTCGTCCATTTCGTAAAATTAACATTAATTTCGATATAGCAAAAATATATGTACGACATGGAAAACGTTTTACTAAATTAATAGTATATTTTTTCCACGCATGATGAAAATGTTTTTTTCATAACTACAAATGGACATTCCACAATATATGAACTTAATTTTCGCATTATCCACAATATTATACACAACTGTATATTTATTCATTAATATTTTATAATTAAATTTATTATAAGATATTTAAAGTAGATTCCTACTACATCATATTTATCATTTTTAGTATTCAGAAGGTTAACACGTTTTTGACGGGTATCTATAAACCTGCGGTCTGAAACTTTGTATTAAAGGGCGCGTGGGAACTGAGTCACAATGAACTTTTTTTTCAAAAGGTAATTAGGCTAATATTTTAAACGATATTTTATTATTGAATTGGGAAAGCAGAAATTTATAGAAAAAATTAGAAGCGTAGGATCATTATGTAATGATCTAAATATATATATATTATTATAGAATTCTGGGGATGATTATATGCCCTTAGATCAACAACTAAATTAAAAACTAATATATATTACCTCTCCAATCCTTATAACGATTTTCTTGATGAAATCATGATTAGCATTCGAGGAATAATTTGAGGTGATCGGTTTATATTTTGCAACAACAAAACGTACTTTTTTTTATAGATACACTTTTATTAATTTATTTTTAATAGAAACACATCAGTATACTTATTTAAATTTACTGTAATAAATATTTACAATCTACTTTTTATTATTAAATTCTTCTGCTTGTCCGCAAATATCTGTCCAGAAGGATGGCAATAATGCAACGGCCCGGGGTGATCTAAAACTCCCGGTCCTTATATATCATACCGTGTATGTGTTGCATATCTTATCGATGTATTATATGTGATTTATTCCTATTCTTAATGGCTATAAATTATTATAATTATTTTATTATACATTTTAAATTTAAAAAAGATATGATGGCTTAGGTGCACATCATTACAATTAAAAGCTAAGAAATAAACTTTAATTTACGAAATTAAAAAAAACTAAGAAAATAAAATACTGGATTTAAATTTGTGAAATCTGTATCAAATGAGTTAAAACAAATAATTATAGTTTAAAGTAATTAATAAATAATATAATATATTCATATATATTTTTTTATACATTTGTGGTCTAAGCTTCGAAATTGTAAATACCCTTTAAAAATATTATATATTTCATTTATGGCCTAATTACTGACCACCCAAATAAAAAAGATGTTTATTTAATAAAATTTAATTGTGAGTTTAAGTTAATATAAACCAGCGATATCTTTTACTGATCTACAAGTATATAAAGAGAGAGTCACTGTAATAAAAATCGATGAGACGGCGTCATGGTTATGTAAAATTCCTACATCGATGTCAAGGAATTTATTTTGTAGGAATCTATAATTATAGGTTATACATTATCCGTTTTTGATTAATACATTTTAATTCATTTTAAAATATTATTTATTGGAATACGTTTTTAAAAATTATATTTCAATAATATGGCAATGGAAGTTATCTACCTAAACGTTTTTTTATTTTTTATAAGATTTTATTCAGTTTTTTAGCAATAATATTTATTTTCAAGTGGAAGAAAAATATTATCCACACGAAAATGCAGCAACTGTTTGTCAAATAATACGTTCTTTTGTTATAAAAACTTATTGTTTCGCAGTTAATAAATTACTATCTATTTGAACCGCTACTATTAAACCAACCCATACTTGGAGTTATTAAATAAAACAGTTAATTTATTTTTATGTATTACTGATGACACGGATTTTATTTAAACCTTATTCGTTTTTGGAATTCCCATAGCAATATTATAATTGGCTGCAGATATTGTTAAATAATTTATTTTAAATAAATCAATAATAAATAACAAATATTATATTATATATTTATACAAAGAATACGTAGCATGATGATCATTGGTTATTATTTTATTATTGATCATTTGTTAAATTATAAATTGTTAATGTTCATTATCCTGTTCAATTATCTAAATATATTTTTTGTTGTTATTGTTTATAACCAACTAATGTCTGTTGAAAAAAAAATATTAAAAAATAGCTTAAATTTTAACTATTTATAATACAGATTTAAGTGTAGTATAGGGTTTTTCAGTTCGTAATTAGTGTATAACATTTGATTTGTATTTGTGTTAATTACATATTACCAGGAAAATAGAATAATTAACTGTCTATATATAAAAAAAAAATGAGATTTAAGATGGACCAATAATATTGACCAAAAAAACTTGTTGATTTTAATATTATGTTAATTCTGAAACGATATTATTCTACTTTTAGACAAATATCCCATCACAATATTACTGAAGCATTCAAAAACAAAAATACGAAACTCAAATAAAGACAATAATAACTAATCACTGGGTGTGCTTCAGCAAAAAAAAAAAATATGGACTTTCTAAAACTGTTTTTGTATTAAGAATTTTTTTTATAGAACTTTTAAATAAAAATATTTAAATATTTAATTGAGAACAATAATTTTTATGAAGATAAAAATGTTTTTATTTTGTTAATTTTAAATATTGTCATTTTTAAAATTTTGTAGATTCAATACATTTTATAATGGAGTGGGTTCATTAAATTAATGATTTTCCTAAATGAATACAGCCACCTGAAAAACTTTAAAAGTTGTATAATATTTAAAAACATATATTATCGCGATGAAAAATATATTTTATCATTTTTGAGTTAATGAAGAACTTTATTAATATTGTATGAACTGCTGAATTTAATATTATGATAATTTCTTGTTTCATTTAATCTTCAAAAAGGATTATTTAAAAGTGTTTTACGAAAGCCGAGTAAGAAAGGATTACGACAAGAAAGTTTTTACGGGAAATATTTCAAAGTATTCACACTAATATTTTTCCAAGTTTTTTATTATCAGACTCAAGAGTTGAGTAACATTTTGTGCATGATATCGTGGTTTACTAATCTGTGGATTAAGGACGACAAGGAAGAGTTATATAATAACCAATCTGAAGACATTGGTTTGATTTAAAATGCTTCAAGATATTCTAATTTCTTATGAATCAACTTGAACACTTGATACCATTTATGACTTTCTTTGAGTTTACATATATAATATTTTTCAAATGTCCATAAAAATTTATGACTGCAGTAGGCATTTGTAGTTGCAAAATATTTACACTTAACTATATTTAAATACTGTAATAAATATGTAAAAGTACATACATAATTATACATGCAATCGAATAAACAGAACAATCGTGCTTAGCTGAATAATGTAACGTGTATATAGAAATGCCTGTGGAACACACGTGTATCCATAACATTTAGGTTTTGCGAAGTATGAATCGAAACAGCGTCATAACTCAGCGCCGAATATGATATTTTGAAAGACGAACTACAGAATTATTGTTCATGATTATTTTATGAATGATTTTAATATTTACTTGGATTAAACATTATTATATAAGACTTAAAATCTGAACGATTACGAGTGTATTGCACCAAATTGTGAGATTTTATATTTATTCCGTCTAGTTTAAAATTCTTTGTGGGTATCGTATATGCATTATTGCTTTTCCAATGACATTTCGCTGTCCAACATTGCATTTGCATTCAATTTCACGTGTCTGTGTTTCACGATTGTGTTATATATTTGCCGAAAAATCATAAAAAAAACAAACGGGGTGAGAGGAAACGATAGAAAAAAATTATTTCTCGGCGGCGTAGAATGAGTTTTTTTTTGTCATCGTCTCTTAATTTTTTTTTTATTTATATACCCGTTGCATTCTTGTATATACGATTGTATGTCGTTATCTTTGATCGTTTTGTTATTATATTATTTGCCGATAAACTCTTCCGTCGCCGTTCATTTGAGAACCGACGGCGACGGTGATGACGATGTGTATTAAAGCAGAACTGTGTATGGCGGCGCAAGAGTACAACCATAGCTAACCGCCGCCGCCGCCGTCGTTACCACTGTACTTGCAGGGAATAAACCAAAAGCAAAGTCTTTCCCGCACGCCCGAGACCGAAGGCTGCCCCCCACCCCTCCCCACAACTATCGATCCACCGCTCTGACTCGAAGTTGTTTTATATTACAATCCACCGCCACCATTTGGAAATATGCGTATGAGAATTATTTATTATTATGAATATAACAATAAATATGTTATGTATGCATATGCATGTACGATATGAACGCATTATATTATATTGTTATATGTAAGTATACATTTCAACGATCAAAACGACGGTGGCTGTCCACGGGCCGTGACGAGAGGAAATCGGGTATTAATTTTTCCGCGTAAGTGTATGTGACGTATATTATTACGCGATTTTGGAAAAATAAGGAAAATTAAAAATATTCAATAAATCTTTAAGCTTTGGCACTTTGTACAAAATCATAACTATACGGTGATATTATACATATACAATATTATATAAAATCTAATATATATCATACATAAGTGTTTCATAAAATATAAATTTAATATAACACCACTGAAACATCCCCGTCGTTATGATATAGTAGGTGAAATGTGACCTCGATTCGGTGTGATTGAATTCTCTACATCAGATCGCTGCGGTTTTGTTCTTTTTTTGTTAGGTATATTCAGGTATATATTATTTTAGGTTTATATCATCGTAACCGTGGTCGTTATGTCATCATCTTCATTATTATTGTTATTATTAATATTATTCTTCGTTGAAGTCAAGTAGATAACCAACTCGTGTTTATGATATTATATTTTTCTCAGTCAATTGAATTTTTTTCTTGTATAAGTGAAAAATTAAACACGATCAATGGTAGTGGTTAGTATTCGAGTGAAGTTCGACACGATGCAAGCGGCCTGCTTAATGTCTGTGTGATTGTGTGAGCGTGGTACCCGGACCAAAGCAACAAGTGAGATAAAACCGTTACATACAGTTGAAACATTAAATTTATGAGCAAAGATGATGGGATGAACATTTTTAAAGCCTGTTTGCTAATTAAATATAATATCTAATTTTTGTTTCTTGTACGAATGCGATACTTAAGAACGTATTACATTATGGCTTGATGAGTACTTACTGTCAATAATATAATTTACAGTACCTATTCAGTTGATTACGATATCTATTAACCGTGATATAATTTAGTTTAGTTCAAAGAAATTAAAAATATTTCAGTAAATGATTTAATGAATTTACTGTTTTAATATATTATTATATTATTAACTAATATAATATGTGCACTTTATGTAATATATTAATATCAGTGTTATTCCAAATACATTTTACGATATGTAACTGATTACAGGGGAATGGCCGCGTTTCCGAAGAAATTAAAATAGAGATGAGGGTAAACTATACAGATGAAAATAAATAGCAGAGGAATACCATCTTACTTCAACCTCTTTTCCTCGCTTTAAATAGTTGCATATTTATAAAACAATAATTATTTTATTTTAATTTGTAATTTGTTATTTTTTATTCATCAAAAAATATTGAAATATTTTAAGTATAATTTTTTATAATCTATTATATATAAGAAATTGGTCGTTCCTGATATTATTTTACTATATTTTATTAGGTACTTTAGGCATTTAGGTAATTCTTGTTAACGATTTGTTGTATAATTTATAAATTATTATTTAATATATAGGTATATTTTGATTGTAAATAATATGTTTAATTTATTTTTTAATTCTATAGGTGATTTATTGTTGAAAAAATTTGAATTATTGTTTTTATTTTTATTTAAAATCTAATAATAAAGTTAGATAAAAGGTAATTAACTCCATATATGGTTTAATCATGCATTATGTGTATTTAGGACGGTCAAATTAATTTAAAATAACATTATAAATCCAATGAAATTACAAACGTATACTAGTATTTATTTGAACACATTGTGATCTAATTATTAATTTATATACAGTTAAACTAACGTAATATATATCGTATCCGTATGTAATGTTTTAAATCTAATATTAGGCTTATTAATAATGTAAATTATTTCTTTTTTTGTATGGTTCAAAAATGAATACGTGTGGGACGTGGATATGTGTATTATGTAAATGTGCAATGATAATTAATCTAAATTGCTCATAATAAAGTACTTGTGTATCATCATTTATGAATGTACTGATTTATCAGAAAAGACATTTTTAATTTAAAGCGATCATGGCTTTATTTTTTTTATAACGATTAGTATCAATAGATTGTGTAAATTTTACTGTTTAATAATAATGTTCATTAATACGTATACTGTGTAGTAGTACATTTATAACAAAATAGCCCAGTTTTTGAAAAATTTTAAATATATAAAGATTTAAATTGTAAATGCTATAATGCATTATTAATAAACATATCACATAATAATTTATTAAAATTAATAAATAGAGTACAATTTACAGTATAAGTATAATTAGGTACATTATAATTGTATTAAATGCCCCTCCAAATAGAATAATTTCTTTTTAAATAAATATCAAAGTAGGTAGTACGTGAAATACAGTATGTCTATTATTAATATTAGGAAAAAATCTAAGCTAATATTTTAACTTAACTCCTAAGTGTTATACTTTAGGTGTAAATTACTTTTTTTTGAAAATATACATTAATATGAGTAATGTTCAAAAAATAAGCTTTTTATATTAATATATTCTATTATAAGTGACGTTCATTCTTTTATATAGTAAATCAAAATTTAATCAATTACATTTTATTTTTAAAAGAAAAGTTTAACTTCACTTATTTTGTTCGGATTTAAAAAGTATAACATATTAACTACCTATATTTTTATTTAATGTAATATTATGTTAAAATAGGCATATATGAGAATTTAAATTGTTTGTATACAAATAAATACGTAGTGAGTTCTTATGGAATAAATAGCAAAACAGAGAAATGGAGTAATATATTTAAAATAACACGAATTAATAATTACTGTTTTTCTGCGTGTCGAGTTGTATTATAATTTTTTGCATCTATTTTTTTTCTTTAATGACGTCAGTTATGTTTTTTTGTTTCTTTAAGTATTAAAAAAAGAAAGAGAATAAGTTCCATTATGACGCTGTAGTAAAAAAAAAATATGAAATAATCGATGTAAATAATATATTTAAATGTTTTACACTAAGTAGATGGACGATTTTTGATTAATTGTTTGAATATTTAAAGTGAAATTTTGAGTACCTTAAATACTTTTATGCCTAATTTTTCTTTATTTTTGATAGTATGAAGTTGATACATTAAAATATGTTTGAGTAAAATAGAAATAAAAAATCAAGGAATTAGTTTAGATTTTAGATAAGTCAATATTTTAATGAATTAATATGACATTTTAATCATGAAAATACATTTTAATATAATATAATATTTTTATCATAAATAGTATAATAAACAGTAAATCTAATTCCAAATTTAGTGTACTTAAATAATTATTACAATTATATAAAGAAAAAATGAAAAAATTGTTAAAAGTATATTGATATAATAATATATTTTTTTAAAATAATTTTTATTGCAGCAGTAAAAAGCTTACGATTAATAAGAAAGGTACTATAGTATTTGCACTGGTCGTCCTTTTAACTAATTATTATAAATGTTATTGCAGTTAAAAAAGAAATGGTTTAAATGTTTTCAATCCTTTTAGAAAAATAGTGTTTTTCTTTGAATTTATAATAAATATGTACTATTGCTTCTCATCTGAATGTTTCTAAAAATTATCCATACATGCAATTCTATAAATAATTGTAAGAATTAAAACCGTTTCAGAAAGTAAAAAGTTTTTACATCAGAATAAAACTTTAGTTTTTAATGAATGAAATATGTTTGTTTATTGTTCCCTATTCGGTTATTATCAAAGGGTTAAATAATTGGTTTTCTATACGATAAAATAGTCATGTCAGTGGAACATTACAAAATAATAACTTGCTAAGATTATAAACTTAAAAGTTACAAATATATTTTATATTTTTTTAAGGTTAAGTAATATATTAAATTGTAATAATATATTGAATTTTGATAATATAAATTCAATTATTTTACGGATGTCAAAAATAGTTTACGGAAACACCGCTAATACGAAAGTGAACAATTTCTATTGTTATGGGTTGTTATACATACCAATCTAATATATGATATAATATACAAAAATTCTACGAGTGACGTTTGTGTGAAATATAAAATAAATATTAAAACCAAATTAATATATATAAAAAAAAAAAAATAAATAAAATAAATCAGTTTGTTTAATTTGTAAATGGAGGGTAAAAAAATAAGCCAGACAGGACATAGGTCATCGAGACTATTGTTTGAAATTTATCTTTTTTGCTCACATTTCATATTGACACAGCAGAATAATGGATCATAATGCCATTTATTGATAAACAATTGTTTTTGAAAAACAATTCTTATTAGAGTACTGTTAAATCCACAGTAGCTTAAGAATATTAAACTTTTTTCGTATATTTGCCTTGTAATATAATATTTTTTCTTCATGCTTAGAAAAACTATTTAAATAATTTAAAAATGATCTGTTCAAAGTGTCATGAAGATAACATTTCCAAAAGATAATATAAATACATACATATTTTTGACCTTTGAGCGTAGGATATACTAGCGTACTGTGCTTATCGGCGCTACACTTTACACATCACAACTTTGTTCGTTAAATTAATTTTATTATTAAGAGATTTTGCCAAATTGTATGAATTTAACAATTTTTTGTAACTAAAAAGATAAAATAAATCTATTAGACAACGATTATACGGACCGTACTTTTTAAACAAAATTTATAACAGTTTATTTCATAGAGGCCACTCGTTACAACACGCATGTAATGATATCAATATTAATGGAGAGCTCAGTTGAAACAATGATAAAAATGTATTAATCTGTATTTTTAAACAAAGCTTCTATTATCTTCGAAGCGTATTCGCACTAATTCAATTAAAATATAATATAATGAATATAAAAATAAATTGGTTTTTTAAATTTTTTTCTTTAGCTAGCTAGATAAATTTCCAGAAAAACTGAAAAACGGATTTTTTTTTTAATGAATTTAGCTAACCATATTATTATACTCAATATTTAACCGTTTTCCATATTTTAATTATTTTAATTATTTTAATAATGGTGGTAATTAAAGTATTATGAGATTGTTTAATGAGTAAAATTAATTCACTTTTTACCTTAGAACATTGTTGAATTTTTTTTTAAGCTGACGAAAAAAATTTAATTCGGTCGTGTTATTGTATAATTAGTATTTGTAGATATTAATTACAAGGTTGACAACGTAGGAGCCTACTTAGTACCAGTTTAGTAACAATCATGTCATATTCAAGTTATTAATTTATTTAATGACAGATATAGGCAATGGTTTTCCCAAAAAGGTGTATCATAAAAACTGGGTTCTACCCTTTGTGTATCTAGAGTTAAAATTATTGGGAGGCTACAGCCTTCATTAAGACTGTTAACTTAAAGTAACCCATTTAAGGGTTCCGGACTCATTCCCCACATACCATCAGATATTTGTAAAAGAAAAAACACGGTTAGTTAGATTAGGTTTGGTTTAATTATATGGTTTTTTATGCTAATGGCACTTTCGCGGTGAGCCAAGTAAGCCAACCATAGAATTTGTCTACCCAAAAATTCATTAAACTTACCACTATTTATTATCTAATTGGTTTTTTTAAGATTAAATACTAACATAAATTTATTTAAATGTAACATGAGAATAACAAATAATATATGTCATTGTCTACTTTTTTTTTGAGGGGGATCAAATATAATTCAGAAGATGTTTAATCTCCTCTAATCACATTGATTTTATCCCTTTTTTACTACACGAAAAGTTATCAATAGAAAAATGATATTGTAAAACCAATCATTCTTCAATTATCTTAAAATTGAATATAAAATATAAAAATTTAGATTTTTACAAGCTCTGTTAGAAACTTAGAATCATTAATTATATTATAACAATTTTTTTTTCTGGCAGTACTTACTTATGTATTAAAATTTAGAAAGATATTTTTCAAATTTATCATCATCACTAATATTCAAATTAAATTTACTGAAAACTTAATTTCGACAAAATATATGTTGGTGTTTTTTGGTTTTAATTTTCAAATTCCTACACGAGAAACTTCAAAACTAATTTATATTAAATTTTGCAATTTCAAATTTTTTTCGTTATTGTTAATTTATTAAATAGAGAACAATATATTTGAAAACAGTTAAGTTGGTGATTTCATACACTATAGTTTAAGAAGAATCTAAAAATCAAATTGTGACTAATACAATTAGTTGGTTGGTATTATAATTTATTATTCAATATTACTAGAATAAACAAGTTTCAAGATGTTCATTGTGCATGTAAATAAATATTTCAATATGATTCACCCAATTTAGCTCTACAATTTTTATACGATTCAATCTCAGAATTTTGCGATATGTGGATAGTTACTTTAATAAATTATTATCATGGATTTATTTTGTTTCATTCTCATACGAATTGTGTGTACTTATTTGTTTATTTTTTACAAGCATTGTATAAAAACTGAATTCAATACTTAATTTATTTGTGTAAATTACTTTTGTTTTTATATAACAGCATATACATGTCTAATATTATTTTGGGACACAATTTCAAGTGTATAATAATATTTAATATAAAAATAATTATGTCATATCAAATACGACAGAAAATGGTTTGAATATAATATTACAATAGGATTATTTTGGTAAATTATTTGATGCTGTTATTAATGTTAAAAAAAACACTTTTATTTTGATAAGTGTATGACTGTATACATTTTGCGTTGAGGAATATCAATAATTTATTCTTGTGGTTTATTATAAAATATATTGAATTTAAATTAGAGTGGTTATAACGGTTATAATGATATTCTTATTGGTTTTTGATTTTACGCGCGCAACAGGTACGAGAAAAAAAAGTATTTTTCATATATTGTCACACTTTTTGAGAAAAAAATACCTTGAAATATTATTACTTTAAAATTCGAATTTATGTCAGTCGTTTAACTTGTATATACACAAGAAAAATAATATTTTCATATTTAATTTCGATTTATTGTCTTAGAGTGAACAAAACGACGCTGTCCTGGCCATCCTAAATTATTGTACTATTCTCATATATTGGAAAATATAAATACACGATTCATTCCGAATTTGTGTTTTGGCTATTACTTTACCTACCCAGTTTATAGCACAGTATTATGTTATATATATATATATAGATTTATTATAGTTGAAAAAGATGCAGGCGCGTCATTTCAGTGATTGGTGCCAAAATCGTCAGCTTGACATTTTTAAATCATTATCAAGCTTAAAAAAAATATTATAGGTTTTATCAGTATATTCCTACATAGTACCTATATTGCAGTACGATTATTCTATGCATTAGGTAAACCCCCCCCCCCCCCACTGACGCGGCTGATACAGTGCGCAGATGCTACAGGCATTAGCTGTTTGCGGAATCTGCGTACGTTTGGCGCCAAAAACGACGGAGGGTGGGTCGGTGGCGAACGCGTGGACGGTGGCAAGTAATTTGCGAATGAAAACTTAACGCGGCAAAATAACGCGTCCAAGCCAGCGCACGTCCTTCGAATCGGAAGCGCACGTGTTCGTGCTGTACACACTCACCGATGATGATGGGCACCTCGAACGGACTAATCTGGGCAACGCCTTGGTCGTCGTACCTGTTGTACGGCTGCTGCTGTTGCTGCGGCTGTTGCTGCTGATGGCGCGGCGGCGCGTACATGGGCCTCGGACTGTAAATGACGGGCAACATTCTGTCCCTCGGGTCGGTGATCAGCGGTGGTTCGTAAAACGTCTGTCGGGAGTTGGCGCCATCGTCACCATCACCGCCACCGCCGTCGTCGTCATCGTAATTGTAATCGAAATTATTGTTCTGATCCAAATCGTTGTTGTCGTCGTCGTCGCCACTGCCGCCACGTTGGCGTTTGTCCAGCCGACGTTTGACGGTCGTCACAATCTGACGCCTGACGCCGCCACCGCCGCCGCCGCCGCCGCCGCCGCCGCAACCCAACGTCCTGGCAGTCAGCTGCAACAAACACTTCCTGGAGTCCTTATACTGGTGGCTCTCCAGGTTGTGCGAGCTACCGCCCCTGACCGGCGGCGGGTGTGCCGCGAATAGCGCCACGACGCCCAACGCCAACAGGCCGCCGCCCAGCCGCAATCTTCGGTTTAGCAGCATGTCGTGACCGCGGGACAGCGATCCGAAGATCGCGGTGGCGGCGGTGGAGTCTGCGATCGAACGGCGATTACGTGCGATTTTGTACACGATTGTGGGAGACGTGTCGCGGAGCACGACGGTTACACGGTCCACGGTGTGAACGACTGACTGACTGACTGACTGCCGGCCGCCACCGCCACTGCCGCCGCTGTCGCCGAGTGGCCGCGCGCAGCGGTGTATCAATGCTGCAATAGTCACAGTGGCGTGTATGTTACTATAGTTTCGGGGCGGCAGCGGCGGCGGAATTCGTGAGTGCTGGGACGAAAAAAGTGTTCTTTTTGAATACTTATTCGCGAGCGTGTAAATAACGGCAGATTAAGAACCTACGTGTCGACGGGATTTCGTTTTGAGGTGGATGGTGAGCAGGCGACTCGCGCCGAAAGCGTGAGAAAAAAAATGATACTAATAACGATAATGGCAATAAAAAAAAATCCAACGAAAGCGGAGAGAGAGAGACAATGAACAAGAAAGGCAGAGAGTGTGAAAGGGAGGGGAAAGAATCTACGGAGAAAAAAAATGTACTCGTGAAATCGCGCGTATACGACGGTTTCAACAGATGTCCTCCGGAGCGCTCGCGGTCGTTGGCATGACGCGTCTGCCCGCTCGTTTGGAATGTGTCGGACTGAAGGGACGACGACTCTGCGTGTGCGTTGCTCCATGTTGCCGGCAGGCCGCTGGCCCACACACCCACACACCCACACACCCTACTCGCATGCGACATCCCTTAAAATTGCCCGGCTTCAATGTGCGCGCGCAACGCACGGGGTGAGGAAATGGGTCATCCGTGTGGGAGATATGTATGTATATATATTTTTTCCTTTTCCCCGTTCGCTCGCTTTCTCTCTCGCTCGTCCGCTCAACCTTTAGACGCACATACAAGCACGCACACTCATTCATATCTCTTACTTTCTCTCTCTCTCGCCCTGTGTTCTGTTTCCCCGATCTGCACCTCTTCTTCAATCCGTGGATGATACGGCAGACGTGTGAACGACCAACTATCTACATTAGGCCCGACGAGAAAAGCCCGTGGGTGTATCGTGACAACATTGTTAATCACCGGGGTTAATTAAAGTTAATTAACAAGCTATAGTTAATTGGATTTATATCGAATAGACCGTCTCAAAATACTTATGAACAAACAGTGTAATATACAAATGGACCGTGTGTAATAAACTAATAAATAATAACACCCGAGAATTAATTTCGCGCCGAATAGTGTATAGAATGATATATATATATATATATATTTATAACTTTTTATTATTACCTATTAGATTGCAACCATTCCTTTTTATCGCTTTAAGTATCTACTGCTTTTTGTCATTGATATCTGTACCAGCGAATATGATTGATGTGGAGAAATCAGCTTAACGTTAACGTATACGTATTATAGCTGAACGTTTTCTCTGTGTTTGAGGATACGCCCTAACTTTTGGTCAACAAAAATTATTTTAAAATGCGTAAAACTACTTAAAACCATTTTATTTTTCCTATTTTTTTTCTTCTTTAATGTTTTTAGGGGTTCTTAAACTTAAAAAAATAGTGATATTCAGTTGGGCGATTTTGTATATAATGTATTTAAATAATTAAACTAAAAGTACAACCATTCAATTAATTTTTCGGGGGTAATTTGTGTACAAATAGCTTAAATTATATTAAATTAAATTTGAATTAAAATGAGTTTATTTGTTTAGTAATTGCCTGTATATAACCTGTACTATATCTATTAGTGTATTTTTTTATAAGTTAAAAAGACTATTTTTTATATATAATTAGCTGCCCCTTCCGGCGTTGCTCATGCCAAAGATTTGTTTTTCATTATAAATTTATAAAAAAAATTATATATACCATATTTCTATTAATTATAATAATAATAAAATATGTTACTAATGGTAACCCTATAAGTGAACAGAGATTATACATAATCCACATAAAAAACCACATTCAGTTTTTCCAGAATTTTTCGATTTTTCGGAAACTTTTCCAATTTTTCTTTCATTAAAAACCTTATTTAGACTATATAAATATAAAAAAAAGAGCTTAATCAGTCCATCTGTTTTCAAGTTATGTGCATGCTAACAAACAGAAATTAATTTATATATAATATATTGAAATTCCATATTTTTTTTAATATGTACGTCCTTAAACTAATAAGAATTGATTAAATTATTTAAATATTGATGTCAATCAAGTCATTCTTAGATCTTGGATTTACGTTTTAAGACTAACAATATTATTCATTAATGATCATAAACAAAATAAAAAAATCTTTGATTAATATTATTAATAAGGATTAAAAGGAAGTCAAACTTTAAAGTAATAAAAAAATTAGTGATGAAAAAGTTCACAGAAAGTAATCAATAATCAACAGTTTTATTAACAATAATAATAAAAAATAAATGTATGTTAATTTAAAAGTACCGAAAGAAATATTTAAATTTCAAACACAAGTTGAAATATTTATGTATACTAACGTTATGAGTATAAAAATGTAGTAAAATACTTCAAAACATAAATATTAATTGTTATAACAAAAATAAAAAATAGTTTTGATATAAAATGTAAATTTTTTTAACAGATTCTGCCTAGGATATAAGACTGGACCTAACCAATATTTTTGAAAACAACGCGAAAAAGTGCTAATTTTTGAGTATAGGTTATAGCTTCATGCATATTTCTGGTTCAATGGCAAGTGTATATATTGTACATGTTGTACGATCTTATATACACTATACAGTGGTGGATTTGCGAAGACTATTATCTGTGTCGCGTATCATGGAGCAGAGATTGTTAGGTAAAGGGTTTTATAAGGACGAAACGCTTGGATGGTTTAGGTATCTATTTGAGAATTTGGCTGTACCCCAGCTTTAAATGACATGATTTAGAAACAGAGAAAAACGATGTCATAAGAGAATTTATAGCAGCCTTACTTTTTACATTAATTAAAAATTATCAACTATTAAAATGTAACATATATCATACATAATTTTGATGATATGTATTATATATATTATTAAGTATAAGTAAACAATGTGAAAATAGCGTAATACGTTTAAAATAATACTCTTAATCTACTTTAAAGTAATAATATCTGAATTAAAAATTTCTATCTCGAAAACAATAATAGTTTTATCTTCTTATATTATAAAATATTTTCTTTAATTTTTTGTTACGAAGAAAATATTACTGAAAGATTTTTTAGTGTAAAAAATAAACATTTAAAATAAAATCTCAAAAAACTTCCTTATCAAGGTACCAACAAGACTGACTTACAATACTACTTAACATTTTCGGAACACTTAAAAGTGTATCAAATAACATTTAAAAGATAATATAATTTTAAAACTAATACCGGACCGGTTTCATTACTTTCCAAAATAATTTATAATAATGTGTATTCATTAAAAAATTCCCAATATCTACATTTTTTTCAATCATAATAATAAAACTATAAAAGATACCACTAAACAATATGTATGCTAGTTTGGTGTTACAGGGTCTTAAATTTAAATCATTACCTTAAAGTTTTAAAAAGAAAGTACAAAGTGACCAGTAATATTTAAATTGCGCTTTTTTTTTATATTATTGATCTTAAGCCTGGTAACTACAGGCATTAGCTGTTTGTAGGTTTTTATAGTAAGTATATTGTGGGGTGGGATATGGTTGGTTAGAACACGTTTTGTATGTGTTGGCAAGGATTTGTTGCTAAAAACCCTAGTGGTCACCCATCCAGGAGCTAGCAACACCGGCTGTATGTACACTCGGAGAGTTTCTGCAGTTGAGCTTACGACCGCGCCACATCGAGCCACTTAAATTGCACATTTATTTCTACTTTTTTTAAAATTGTATTTTTTTTTTATTTTTTCGATAGTTAAATGTTATTATTTCTGATATCTCAAAATAAGTGGTTATTCAGATCATCAAAAAAAGTAAAATGAAATATTAATCGTTAAATACTTTGTGATATTTATTATTTAATGCTTCACTTATATTATTGTTCAATATTTCAGATTCTAATAATAATTTTTTTGGTAGGCGTAAGATAAGTAAAGTATGTTAAAAAAACACTAACGGCTATTATATTACATGGGATTTAATTAATACTTATTTATAATTTTAGAAAATATGTAAATAATATAAATATATTTCGTTTGACTAAAAAACTACAGACTCGGGTTATAATGCAAGCGTGTAAAAATCTTCAGATTATTAACTATTGTTATGTTAAAATATTTAAAATAATTAGTTCTACACAATAAATTTTGAATTAAAAACTTTTTCATTTTTGCTCATTTATTGTACCTTAATTCATTGTTCTCATTCATAATTATTTAGATTCCATATTTTAAGAGTAGCAATATAAATGACACGCGTGATAAAAAATTACATAAAAAAATAATAATGATATAATATATTTGTACAATGAGTATACAAAGTATGGAAGCCTTGAAAATAAAACTTCTAAAAACATAAAAATAACAACCAAGTTAGGTAATATCATTCTAATAATAGTAATATTAGCCATAATTTAAAATTACTAAAGGTTGTAAGGATGGCTATAAAATAGTTAGGTCTATTAAACTTATTATAGTATAATAATTATAGTTATTACATTTTACTACCTACCGTAGATTAAATACACTACGTAATACTGATTATTTAATCCATATTTATATTAAAAAATATTGTTTTATAGTGAGTTATAGTATTTTTGTAATTAGTTTTGTATATTATTATCAACACCAGGTATAAAATTAAAATTAATCTACTTTGATATAAAATAGGTAGGTTCTAAATTAAATTAACATTATTAGTTATTACTCTTAACTGAATCAACGATAACTATGGATGTCTTAAAAATACGCGGATTTAATAACTTTGTTGTCCATTTTTTATTATTCACGTTCACTGCGTATCATATTTGATTATACTTGTCGTAATGCTAAAAAAATCGTGGTTTCAAAAAAGAAATTCTTCAAAATTGAAAAATTAAAATATTAATTTACGATTTGTATGTACTTATGAAATAATACTTATAGGAGACGCTAACAAAATATTGATAGATTAGTTGGGACGCTGACCAAATTGTGGTACATTTAATAATAAAATACATGACGCCAATTGGAGCATAATTCATCATACGATATATATGCTCGTATTATGCGAACATGTTAAGTGACGCCATACGCCATTATCACGTTTAACTACGTTTTAATAGGTAGATTTGTATAGTATCGAGTATCGACTCTGGGATGTATTAAATAAATATATTAATTATTGAAAGACGATTTTTTCAACATTTTTAAATTAAACTTTATTGTTTATACCTTTTACTCAAATCAATGTTTTTATAAATCAGAATTTAATGTTAGGAAAAACTTTGCTTCCTTTATCTAAATTTATTTGATTAACTCATTTCTAATCTTCTTATGAAGCACTACAAGATCCCCAGGTAAAATTTATTATAACATTAAAAAAAAATTGATAATATATTGGTCATATGTTACCAATTAGTTGAATACATTGTAGCAGCGTTATACCAAGCTAGTGATATTATTCATATACAATTTGATTTAATTTTTAAAAATGTTCTTAGATATTTGGGGAAGAAGGGAGTAGTCCCATTAACTTTATAAGCCATATCAAAAAATACACCCCTAATATTATGGATATATGACATATGTGCCAAAAGAGTAATAATTATACAACATTTGCGCAAAATTAGTAGAACGCAAGAGTATAAATAAAAATATATGAAAATAATTATAATTTTAATAAATTGGTTAATATTTTGAACTAACTTTTTCATAATTCCTACTTGAATTATTTCATAGTGCTGGTATTTCATCTATTGTAAAATTATGTCCTAATGAGATGTCATTAATTTTAAATTTGAAGGAGAAGAGTTTATAAATAAATATGTTTCATTTTGAAATTGTATTAATACATTAATTACTATATGAACTAAACAATGAGCCGCATAAAATTAGTCTTTTAAATGCCGATGATACGATTCAGCTGCATTTGTAGTTTGCATAGTACCATTATCCGGAATTTAAGCTTAACATTTTGAAGAAAATATATTCGAACCAACGTATGTCTCTAAAATATAAACAATTAATTTAGTAATTGTTTGATCTTTAGGTGCGATGGACATTAAATCTGCAAAATCATCAGATATTTAAGAAAAGCTAAACCAAACTTTGACTTAAGCCAAATTCCTATTTCAGAATTCTTTATATATTAATTTCGAGACCCGAGTCTTGAATTTTCCAAAACCACGATTGTCTTTCATTTCAATTTCATTTAATTTGCAACGTTTTATTTTTGAAATTGGAAAAACTGCTAAAAATTCATTATATGCTGATTTTTCAAAATCAATTATGAGTATTGATGAATAAAATTCTAAATTATATTTTTTATACAATTTTTGTGTGTATTTCCACATTGGTTCATAGTAATTTGAAGTTTTACTTGGTACTAAATAGTAAATCAAAACATGTCAATAGCTTCTATGACAATAAACGTGTATCGTAATTGTAAATAGCTGGTAAAAGAATTTCGGACATGCATAAAATGTTCCACCAGCAACTAAAATGCAACTATTATGGCATAGGAATAAAATATTTGATTTAGTGCCAGAAAAGTGATTTTACTTTTTGTATCTATGTGACAAAATGTTTCGTGTTTATTAATTAAAATAGTTCGATTACTAACTTGAATTATTTTAAACCATATTATTTTAGTGCTTATGTGTTCCACTGGCATTATGGACAGTTTTAAGACACGACCTTAAATAATATATTTTAAAATTATTTTCATTTCAAGTTTTATTTTTTTTATAAATAATATTTATTCAAATCATTTTGAAGATTTGAATAGTTTATAAAAGTTAATTTCTTTAAGTATATGTATTAAATTAAAATTAATTACTGCCAATAAAATAAATATAAAAATTGCCAATATCCACATAAAACTGTTTTTAAAATATATTTGTAAAATAATTATCATATAAATTAGTGAACATTTTTCCTTTTTTGTTATATTCATTTATATTTAAAGTAAATAAAATAAATGTACTGTTTTTTGTAGTTGTTTTATTTTTAAATTAAAAATATTTATATTTAGTTTTGTGTTTATTAACCTTCAACAGTGGAGTCCAGATGGAGGTTTTTATTTATAAATTTAAACTATCTAATAGAAAATTATTACATTAATACTACACAGTGTGATGTCATAATCAACATTATTTAAGTAACATAACTTTGTCATGTTTTTAATTCAGTACTTTGTTTTAATTTTTGATTCAAATAAAAATTTATTTAATCATACAAGTATTTTAACTATTCAGTAATTAATAACAACAATAATAATTCTTTTAAATGTAATATTAATTAGCTTAAAAATTTTATAGAAATGAACATCTATGTTTTAAAATAATAAATACACCGTGATCTGTTAAAATCAAGAATTTTATATTTAACTTTGAATTATATTATAGTAGCGAGGGTATATTTTAAAATGATGATTTGGCTACCAACAATGTTTACAAAATAAATTATGATAAACAACAATCTAAGATAAAATAATGTTAGCAAATATTTCTATCTTAAAATATAAAATATTAGTACCTATGTAATAATACGTGTATCAAGTAAAAAATTCAAAATAAAACCATAAAATCAAAATTAAAAATATGTTTTATTGGCCCATATGGATTTATTCGAACAATATTGGTGGTACTCTTTATATGTTTCTCATGCGTTATACTTTTTTGTAAATATATTGATAGGGTTTTTTATTATCAGGTATTCTTTTTGTTTTCTGGGGATTTTAATTTATAATAAACCAGTGGATATCACGACCCACGAGTGATGTATACAGAGGATTAATTGAAATGAAGGGATGAATGTAGATTAATAGCCATACGCAGTATAATATTACCAGCATTGGTCTGGCCTTTGACGTAATAATACATATGCATACAATACACAAACATCACAAACATGTATAGAAACATGTTTAATATTATGTAATAATAATAATAGCAATGTGAAGTGTTCGTAGTTTTAAGTGATATTTATGCAAGCATGTTTACAGTATACGATTTATTATTGTTATAAATTATAGGCTATGATCTCGTGGTTTAAATATAATGTATTATAATATATAGTTGTTTTGATATGGATTCTAAAGGGCAGGACCTTATTTAGACTTTAGATCAAATAATAGTACGTGACATTTTATTTATTATATTCAAACTCACGCGCATGCAGCAAATCTAATATTTTTAACCGTCAGTGGATAATATTATTTTATTAATTGGGCATATTTTGTAATTTATTGTAAATTTTTAATTTGACATTATAATTTAAGATCACATAGGTATCTAAAATTGGTCTAAACCATGTCATTTTTTATGATATAATTTTAAAATGATACATACAAGTGTGTAAGGTATATTATGTATTAACTATTTATTTTATGTATGTGAAACAAATTTATATGCTACACATAGTAATTAAAAATATTTTTTATTAATCATTGTTCAAATATTTATGAGACACAGTGCGTTGTGGGATTATTAGACACGCTTGCGCATCAATCACACACAAACATATTTTAATATGCTTGCTAGAATACCGATGACGTTTGAATCGGCTGTGCCGCGAAACGATTGACACGTCACTTGCGCATTTAGTTTGCACTACACCAACGTATGTGTCAACGGCTTAATAACGAAACGAATAATTAATATTTACACGTTTTAGTGGTATATATATATATATGCGTTAAATCGACGTACAGCGCGTTAAGCGATTATTTTACCAAAATTTTACTTAGGGTTTTCAAATCTACCTAAATATATTTATTGTGTAAATATAATATATATTATTACTAATTTTAGTTCTTCTAACCGAACGATTGTAAAGTTACATAAAACTATACTTCTCTCCAAGTAACCTGTGAAGAATATAGATATAACATTGTGCATCCTACCTTGACGCACCGCTTGGCATGTGATTGCTGGGAAACGAGCAGCATTGAACGACATTGCAGGGCCGGAGGTAATCAACACTCATTTTGTAGTACATAACTAAAGAATTAAAATTCGTGAATAGGGGTGCAAAAACGATTATTGATCGAAATTTGTGATTGGAATTTTATAAAGCTATTCAATAGTATACTTATGAGTTATGAGAAATCTTGTAATAAATGTCAAAACTATAACTTTAAACGCTTAAAAAAATATATATGTAACTATGTATTTTTGATAATTTTGAATTGATAAACGAACAACATAATATGATACATTTCAATCTTTTTGACCAATCAAAACATTTTTGGTCAATGAAAAAAAACTTAACAAAATTGAAAATGTCAAATGTCTATAAATAGCTCAAAAACACCAAAATATTTTTAAAATCATATCATATAAAAAAAGATAATAATAATAACATTTGATGAATATTTCAAGTATCTAAGGTTATTCGTTTTTGAGTAACACAAAAAATAACAAAATTGATTTTGTTGAATACTAGTCTTGCGTAAACATTTTCACATAATTTTTTCCCTGCATTTTTGGAAAGTAATTAGAATTTTTTCCTTTCGACCACCCAAAGTACCAACTGTATTTAATTTTATACTAGAATTCACCCCCTCAAAGTTGATGGAAGACAGTAAAAAAAAACATAATATTGTAAAATCAATATATTTATTGCTTTGCTCAGAATCTAAAATGAAATTGTATATTCAAAAATCAGACGCTTTTTATGATATTTATCTGAAAAATAATGCACTATTACAATATGTATTTCAATAAACCCTTGACAAGAAATTTTGAAAATCTGAACTTTAAGACAAAATGTTAAATATATATTATATTAGTTTAAATAAAAAAAAAAAACAATTAATTTACTAAAACTTTTTAATAATAACTTCTGAAAAAAAGTAAATTAGTTAGGTTCATCCCGTTATATAAGAATAGAGGCAAATAAACGATTTCATAATCAAATTTTGTACAAATAATTGTTTGTTAGGTTAAATGTATATTAAAAATACTTAGGTAATAACACGTTTCAAATTAAATTCAATAAAAACTATTGATAATGATTAGAAACATAAAATGCATCATCGCATAAATTTTTTTACAAGAAATCCATTCAAAATAGATAAGTTATTGTGAAATTATTATCTAACTTATTTTATTAGAATCAGCTATAAATAATGCAATAATAATATCTTTAATTGTAATTCGGTATTAAAAATTGGTTTATTAATTAATAAGTTACAAATCATTTTAAAAGTTTTCAAATAACGTACCAACGTGTACATTAAAATAATTAAAATGGAACGACTTAAAAAAAATGTGACTGTTGTTACACCTTTATACTGTGTTTGGCATCACTGATTGTAAATTTAATTCCACTATAATATTATAACAACTACAAGTATACATACATACTTTATGTACTAATATAAAATGAGGATTGAGAATTTAGTGTAAGATAATGAGAATGAGCTTAAAATAAAAGGGATATTATAATAAACCTGAATTTAAAACATAAAAAAAGGTGTAAATGACAGCTAAGAGCAACAAGTCATACATTCTTAATAATGTAAGATGCCTTTGTGGTATTATAATTCGTAACCATAAAATTCAAAATAATAACTAAGTATGTATTGTTATAGTTGTTTAATATTATATTTTTTTTATAATTAAAAAAAAATTGTGTTTTTTGAATCCGGTAATAACCAATTTTTTTTTACATTACTTGCGCTTGATCGTTAACTTGCTGGTAGATCACATAGCATACTAATATCTAAAAAATTGTATTATGTCTAGAAAATATTTTTTTATAAATATTTGGTGAACATTTCAAGTTTCTGTGGTTATTTTTTTATGAATTGTAATGATAAAATAAAATCGATCTTGTCAAAAATTGTTGTTGCGTAGATATTTCTGTTTTCACTGATCTGCTTTTTTCTAATTATTAAAAAAAGTTCTAGATTTTTTAATTTTTTAAAATATAAACTAGATCAAATTTTCTTCTGAAATCCATACTCGATGATGGAGATTATAAAAAATTTACTACTCCAAATGGTAATGATGGAAAAAAAACCATATCATTGTAAAATTATTCATTTCTTGCTTCACCAATCTAGAAATCAAAATTGTAAATATTTAAACTTACACAAAATTTTGTGGAATTTAATTTAAAAAATAAAAATGTTCATTATAATTATGCTAAACTATTAGGTGTATTCAAGAATATGAACCTACCTTACTCTGTAATACACTAATATCATTATAACGACGATTTTGACGCTTTATAAAAAGTACAATTATTAATTATTATAGTTAAATTCGTTAGAAATAATATCTTTTCTATAATAAATATAGTGATTACATTGTGTGATAAACGTGGATAAATTTGTATAACTATTTTTTTTTTGTATTTGATAATTGAAAATTTACTTAGTACTTAATATTAATGATGCAAAATATATTTTTTTTAAAATGTTCTTAAATTAGTTTGAATATACTGTAACATAAAAAGTATAATATGTTTACTATTAGTCCTTTAAATTTTGATATAATTGGAGAAATTATTGGATGTACAATTATTTTTACAATCATTGAAAAAAAATATTTCAACAATTTATGGTTTTTTTCTACATACACTTTTTTGAGCAGTTAATAATCTTCAACATTTTCGTGTTTTATTTCACAATAGGTCGGAAACTTGATGTAAATTTCACTCTGAAAAAATATTAAAATATTATTATCTTTATTAGGTATCATATTGGTAGTTTACTGTTTATCTTAGCGCAAGAAAAAATTAATGGATCCGTTTAAGATAATTTATTTGATTCAATAAGTGGTAATATGCCAATTCAGTAACTGTATCATGTCCGATGTTATGTTTTTGATTAGATCTATTTTTTTTTTATAAGAAATGGAAGAACTAATGAAAATCATTAGAAGTATCTATTAAAACACTGGTTAACAAAAGACAGTAGAATTAAAATAATTAATTGTTATTTTAGTATAATATAAAAAATAAGATGCTTGAATAATTATAAGTATTTTGTAAATTTGTAACATAGTATAACATTCTGGTAAATAATTCATATTTTAAAATATGTATTAACATGTATATACAAGCTCTCCATTTGAGCAATTTGCTTTTATTAAATTATAATTATATACAATTTTCAAACTTTTTTATTGGATGTTGAAAAAAGGTAACTTTTTATCATTTCAATATTAGTATAAATTATTTATTTATCCATATTATTTTGTTCATCATGAATATTTTATTTGCTTGGTTGGTCATTTAATTATAAATATTAACTGTGTGAAAATATTTATTTGCATAAAAAATGTATCTATTTGGGACATTAAAATATGCCACAAATCTTAGAATGACAATGTATACTATAAATTTAAATCCAATGACGTTTTTAGGTACACGGGAGGTTGTTTATAGTTTAAAGCTTAAAGTTTAAAACTTTATTCGGTAGCTCTTTTAATTTTTAGGATAGCTAACATCGGAGTGAAGTATTCTCCACGTGGGAAGGACGTCCCGTTTTATATTTCAATGTTAGCTGTAAATAATACTAATTTGTGTAAACTTTAAGATTAAGTTATTTATTCATAAATTCCTAAATTAATTATTTATATCCATTAAAGTAGGTATACTAAATGTTGAGTTTATATTGATACAAAACCAAAAATCTCAGAACTCATTTATCTTTACTTTTAAATAATATTTTATTAAAAAAGAAAACTAGTTAAGCCCATCCTATTACCTTAGTATAATATAGAAACGTATATACGATTTCATGATCAAATTCTGAAAAAAAAATTGTTTGGTAAAATTACTTTAAATCTATTTTAAAAACAGTTATGTAATAAAACATCTCAAATTAAATTCAACAAAAATTAATAAAACTGTTGATAATAATTACTGCATTATTAATTATAAGTACCTAATCTAAATTTGAATTCAGTGGTTGTAGATAAATAATAATATATTATTATACTATTATAGCATTACTATATTCTAATTTTATCTTTCTTTTCTATTAAGTACTCGTACATACTAATATGTCATACTTTTTTCATTTCACATTAATGAAATGAAATAATATCATAATGATGAGATTTCAGAAACAATGGAACCCACGATAATGGTGTACCTTATTTGCCTATCTATACCGCCGTGTAATCAAAATAATATTATAATATATGAATCACTTATTAAACCGGCTTGAGTGTAACAAGTCATGTCTAAGTATTTTATAAAGTGCATATGTCTCATCTGTTTCTATTTGTGAGAAGTAAATTAAAATTGTTATCATTTATGACATCAGCAATATAAGGTTTTTTTTTATATTATTTGTAATGCCCCAGCAATAAAAACAAAAAACATTTCCTATGACAGCGTAAAGACGAAATATTGTCCTTTATTATCCCCCTCTTTAATTTTGAGCGGCGAAGAAATGAAGATATTTATTGACATTGCAGTATCATAAACTAACTTCAGTCTTTTCACTTTTTGAGGAATTAAAAAAGTTTTAAAAGTGTTATGTATAGTATGATTGTATAGTGTAATGTGAAACAAAGTTACAATTTTAGACTTATAGTTTAAAAGTAGTTTTTGAGAAAATTGTGAAAAATAATTAAAGCCATTAAACAGTTGTATATTTCTAAGTTTTTATTAAATTGATCATTTTTAATTTTTAATTAGGTTCTATAATGATCAGGTTAGGATTGTTTGAAAACTTTAATATGTCCATCATTTTTGCAATAATAAAAACTCACAAAGAAGTATACATTTAAGAACATGAATGAAAAGATATAGAAAAAAGTTAAACAAAACTAAACTACAACTATTTGTTTTCGTATATGGTAGAATTTGTTTTTTTGTAGTTTTGATATCGTTACACGTGGTAATGAGAAAGATGAACAAAAAAAAGGGAAGAACTGAAAAAAGGATTGAATGGTGAAAATACTATGTATATAATATAATATATAACGACATTTTAATATCTAGTTGGACAAATGTTTCAATTATGTGTAAGAGTCTTTGCTGTAGATAAATGTACATTAATTTTATTTTTTAATACAAAAAAATCTTCAAAAAGTTAATTTATCTTTATATTTTAATTTTTACAAAAAGCATTATATTATAAACATAACATAACACAACTTACTTATTTTAGTAAAGAAGCAAACTTATGTTGTTTAGTAGAATATTCATTTTTTTTTTAATCAAAACTTTGATTGAAAATTGAAAATAACAAATAGCATTCTGAAAGTTAATTGTTTTCAATTTCAAATAAATGTATAACGAATTATGTATGATTATATATTGTATATACTAACAGTAAATGACTAAAGATATAGTTTAAATAAAACAAAACTAATCAGCGTTTAACCATAAATACGTATCTATTATACCTAATGAAATTAATGTATCTAACATACTTCATATGATTCTTATATAATATATTTATTTATATTTATAAAGCTACACATTTTAGGTACACTAATGGAAAATGTATATACATGCATAGTTGATTTAGCAAATATGTTCCCATTTTCCCGTTTTATAATGAATTTATTCAAATTTTGATTCATAAAGTAACTTTTTAATCGTACATTAATTTAAATTCATCAAAATTTTCAAAAAAATCATCTGCTTAATAATTTACAGTGAAAAGGGTTAGTTCTCATTAAAAAAAAAAGAAGTTTGTATCGCCACAAAATGATACAAGATACTTCTAAATTGTATATAAATCTAAACTTTGAAAATATGATCTTAAGTATACTTAAAATTGTCAAAAAATAGAATTTGAATGAATTCGTTATTAAAGAAAAAAAAGACTTACTAAATGGAATTGAAATAAGTATACCAAAATTATAAATAGGTAATAAGGTCGGTATATATGGTAACTAGTAATAGTTTGAATTATTTTTAGTAAGAGTGCAATAAGTATAATAGAATAGTTAAAACGAGTATTTGCCCTAACGTTCAGTTCTATATAAAATGAACAGATTTTGCTTAAATTTTAAAATAAAATATGATCGAATAGTGAGAACAACTTTGCTGTATAGTATGTGTCGAATAGATCACTTTCATGGATGTGTTGAATTTAAAATATAAATTGAAATAATATAAATCATTATATACGAAAAACGATTTTGACTAAAGACGGTTTGTCAGCCTACATGACAGGCTTCATTTAAATATCTAATTTCGTCCAAATTTGAACTTAAAATATCTATAAAAAATAATTTTTTTAATATATTTTTTAAATTTTTGGTTACATCATTAAATATTTACGAAAAACCTCTCTCCGCTCAGAATCAAAAACACACATTAGTGTAAAATCAATACATTACTCGCTCCGCTCAAAATCTAAAACTTGGGGGGGGGATGGAGGAGCATGCTTAGTGAATTACCACTCATTGGTTCAAAAATCATGTTATATAATATAAAATTACGTACAAAACATAAACTGAATAAATATAGTATACTGTTATTTTTTATTGTCCCAGCAAACACGTTTATTTTTACTAAGTTTTGATTGATATCTTTTTAAAATATTCTAAGCTGATATTTGATATTGTTTAATTTATTACTTGTTTAATATTATTTGAATTCGTTAAATTAAATAATTTATTATATTATTAATTATTATTCACATGTATACAATTTATTTTATTGTATTTGATATATTATCAGTATGAAATTTTCGTAAAAATGTAAAATTTTAATAAATTTAAAAATTACTTTCTGCAATTTAGTATTACTAAAAGAATAAATTGTATTATATTTATGTATTGCTAATAATTGTAAAAAATAAAAATTGGTTGTTGAACAAAATATTTATTGTATCATATCGCGTGCTTAAAAGTCCCAACTTTGTATTCAATCAATAAAAACAAAATATCGTTTATTTTTTTTAAATATTAATTTGGAGGTCAAACGAAAAATAGTTTAAAAAACTTAATGATTGATACATAGTTTTAAAAATAAATATACTTATAGCTAACATTGACAAACTTTAATAACACAACAAAAAAAATAAGTTAATTTTTAAGTCTAATACATTTGTTTTATACTGTTGTTATACGATGCTAAAAATATTACAATATTTTTATTTATCAAAAACATATATATATATTATTGTTAAATGTAATGGTATAAATTCTTCCAAAGCTTTTTATTCTTTGTATAAAAATTGTAGTTATGATTAAATAAACAAAGTGTATTGTATGTTGTAATCATGCAAGGCCAGTATCTAATTAACCCTAATTATTTAAAGAAAAATGCATTTACATCAATGTATGACTAATAGCTTAATTGTCGAAGCCAAAACTTAGTTTTCACAACCAATTAAAAAAAATAAAATATATTTTATATTGTAGTTTGTTTATTAGTTAAAACCATAGTATAAATATAACATAAATTAACACATTTTTGAAGATTTTTTTTCTTTTAATTAATTTGGTACAGTATAATAACTAGTATTATAATGTATAGGGTATAAAAGTCATAGTAGTATATCTTAAAATGTTATTAATTTTATATTTTTTCACCATATATGATTTTTATTGTTTTCAAATATATCAATTGATCAAAAGAAAAATTCACTAAATTTTAATATTTTATACATCGCTTATGTCGTATCCCATAAAAGGAGTAGATTGCAGGTGAGCATAATTGTATTGCATTATATAAATTGTGTAATACCATTAACGGTTACGTATTATAATGTTCTTATAAATTAAAAAATCAAATAAAAAAATAAAAATAAAAAAAATGTTTTTAAATGAAACGATGAAAATTAATTTATATTAGAACATTAAAAATGATGCCTGTACCTAAATTAAACTAAAGTATAATAACGTATTCTTCATTATAAATAAAATACAATGTTTTATTTATTTGAATATTATTATTATTTTTTTTTTAATGACAATATTGTGTTGCTTTCATATAATATCATTATAGTGGAGGATAAACTTTAAATACATGTGAATCATCAATAACAATAACACCAATTTTTTGTAAATTGTCAAATTCGTAACATTTACATGAATAGCGGTGAATACATCTATTACTGGTCTTTAAAAATATTTATACTAGACCATACATGGATTTATAAAAATTAAAAAAAATCGAGGAAATAAACAAATCCAAATTTACTCTAATAGATTACTATTTTCTATTAGTACCTCACCTGTAGAATTTTCACTACTTATACATATAATGATACCAGAACTCAGAATTATTGTCATTGTAACTACTTATACCCTAAAATCATGAAATCGAATTTTTTTAAGTTGTAGCTATCTTTTTTATCAATACATAACATTATTTTATCCATACGTGTATTAATATACTTCTTTGTCTTTATTAATACATTGCACCTAAAAATCTTACCTGACGTGAACGCGATCAATATACTTCACTGCCAAATATGACGTCAGCAAAACGACTATAAACGAGCCAAGCTAATGTTGGTAATATAAAAACAAATTTCAAAAGATATAAAATAGCTTTTGTGTAACAACCCGTCGTATACTATGTCAATTATCTTATATATAAAATTGATGATTTGTATTACCTACAAATAAAAATATTAATATTCTTTAAACATAATACCATCAGTCTTATAATTTGAAAATGTTTGTAAATATTCAAAATTAAATTTCTTAGTTTGTGAGAAAATTGTTTATGATATAAAATTCGATTCATAAACATTTAAATATATTCAGTTATCTAAGTAAAAACCAACACAGTTTAATCAAATGCACATAAATGTTTACATGATTTTAGATTTTCTGTGGAACAATGAATATTTGATTTTACAACAATATGTGTTTCATAATATTTTAATTTTTAATTTTTGTGTCTATGATAAGCATAACATTTTGAAGTATTAAAAATAATTCAACCTTCAATATTGAAAAGTTGGATCTTTTTGTACTTTTAAATTTAAACAGGAAAAATTAAAAAAGAAATTATGGAAAAACGACAATATTTAGGCAACATTAATTTTTGATCGAATCGATTTTATGTATTTATTGTAATCCAAAAGGTAATAATCATAGATGCTTGAAATTTTCACCAAATATTTATACCTAATCTTCTAGACTAAAAGTAATATTCAAAAATATTTTAGTACTTTTTGAGCTATTTATAGACATTTGATATTTTTAATTTTAATTTTTTTTCCATAAATTTTAATAGCATTTTTTTATTAAAAAAACTTGAATATCACGTTTTTATTTATACCGTTAAAAGTTATGTCACTACGAACGTATTGATTTTTATGTTCATAACAATAATATTATATGATATAAAATATAAAATTATTAGCTTTATAATGTATGTGATGTTTTTAGAAAATTAAGTTTATCATATCGTAATACCAACAGAAAGATAAGTTATTAATAATAATATAAATAAATTATATATCGTCTTTAAAAGTAGAGGCTGATATAAGCACCGTCTCAGATCAAAATAGACTATCGTATATAATGATTTTTATTGAATTTAAATTTTACATGTCCATTACATCAGAATTTGATATAATACATTCATTCAATTTTTACATTATGAATTATGAACGTGAATGGATTCGTATTTGAAATGAATGTTTCAAATACTGCACTTCACTGCTTCAATGACGAAGTACACTCCAAACCTACTATACAGGAGCGTGAATTCCTGGCTTTTACATTATACATGGGTATTAAATTTGAAAAATATATTTTATGATTATTTTATTAGTTTTATATAATTTCTTTTTTTAAGATGTTTATACAACATTAAGTTTGAATATAAAAATGTAATAGTTCTTTTTTTATATACTGACTAAAAAACATGTACGGGTTATAAGTTACCTATAACATTTTTTTGATGTTCGAAATCCATTAAATTAAGCCCTAGAAATTTAACACACTGTTACGATAGTAGTCAGAATCTATACAAACATTCAATATTTTTAATGGATTGAAAAATAGATCAAGTTCACTCACTATGTATAACCAGAATATTATTCATCATCGTAAATGATTAAAAAAACATAAACCACATAAACCTAAGGTAAAACTATATAACTTTTTATTATTTATTGAATGAAGAAAATATTTGCTTTAATAATCTCCGAAATAAAAAATAGTAATTTAATATTTTATTTCTTACTTCTGGATTAGAAATAAACTAATTTATACGTTAGGTGGTATATGCTTATGGTTATAAAAAATGTCCGATTATCAATAACAAAAAAATAATAACGAGTTGATATATGCACCAATACAAGAGGGCGTATATTGAATCTTACCTATACAGTAAGAAGAGAAAAAAGGTTTACGTTTGTTGATAGTGAGTTGTGACGTCTGATAAAAATTTTGATTCAATTATTTATTACCAACTAAAAATTATATGTATATTAATTATATATTATACTATATGCTATCGCATGCCTTTAATACCTACACCGCCGTCGTTATCGTAGAGAAGTCGTAAGCGGAGACGATAACCATTGCCCACTATTTTCCGATACGTGACGACTATTATAATATATTATACATACAAAACAGGCATTTTCTTTTTTTTCCGTTGGTTGACGATCGCCAAGAGCGGCCGGTAAGCAACGATTTTTTCCTCAAAGTCGGTCATATCCACGAACATGGGGCAAGATCCTCACTAATAACTAATCACTAAACAGTGAGGTTTCGTTGATGAGAGACAAAATCGTTTGACTGGTGTACTATAATTACCTAATTAATATATTATTCAGCCGGTATGTAAACTTGATTTTTATTGTATGTAATGTGTACCCTCGGCGTCTACGAGCGTCGGGGTCCCTATCGAGGTTACAACATGATATTTAAATTATCTATATATTATTTTTTTTAAATATAAATTATGTACATAAAACCCTGGTCCTAAATTATCTCAGTCCGATTTTTATGTCGTTCGGCTTTCTCGGTGCTAAATTTTAAACTTACAAAAAATTACCTCCTGTCAACCAATGTATACAATTATTTATTTTCTTTTTTTCCCCATTCTTTAAAATACGTATTCGTCATACTTCAACACTAAAATACGTGACAAGGTAAAATCCACGATACTCCGGCTCATAAATCCTCGGTTCGTGGTTGTCGACCAAACTGAAAAGCGCTCGGTGGACTATTGGGAGATTTTGGGAGATATACGGCCCGTAAGCGTCTCAGAGTTATAATTAATTACCGTACAGCATAAACACTATAGGTAGTAAATAGAGTATACATTGAATAAATTTATTATTATTGGCATCTAACGTTTTGCTAAATCCACTATAATAGGTACTCGAATAGTTTTAAAAGTTGAATTATTTTGTACTGATCTGCTGATTGTATTATAAAATCAGTGTTGCATGAAGTATAATTCTCGTAACCATCCGGTCTAGTATAGTTGTTTTGTTGAAAAATGGTTAAAAAGATTTTTCGGTGATTGATTCTATCAAAAATGTAATTGATTTTTATTCGTTTATTGTTTATAGAAAGGTATGGGTAATTTGTTATTGTTATTTTTTTTTTATTTGCATTGCTTCGTAATTTTATCAAAATGCGTTAAACACAAGTGTGTTGTGTACTATTATGTATAATGTCAACTGTTTTTTTTTTTTTTACAGGAGTTGGTAAACTGAGTTCCACATAATTGGGTGAATATTGTTTACTGGTGATCTGAGTCTGAAAACCTTTAACGTGTTGTGTAAATTAAGTCCAAGTAATAATATAATTTAATTTTTCAATTATTTTTTTAAAAATATTGACGATGTGCATAAAAAAGGAAAAGTCTCTACACTCTAGATAAACCAATTAGTGATTACCGATTACCGATTTGTCTATAGTGTCTGATAAGACCTTTTTTATATTTATTATTTTAATGACCACTAAAATGGAAAAAAAGACATTTTCATGAGATGAGAAATAGTGAAATATGAAAATAAAAATATTTTAAGACTTGAATTTGGTAAAAACATTTCATATACATTTTTACCCTATACATAATAAACACAAACAATAATAAAATAAATGAAAATAAAATATTTTTACCACTTGAATTTGTATATAATACGTTTATACTTAATTATGATTTTAATAAAAATATGACAACATTGTAAATTAAAATAAT
Organism: Pentalonia nigronervosa; assembly: GCA_014851325.1. NCBI lineage: Eukaryota > Metazoa > Arthropoda > Insecta > Hemiptera > Aphididae > Pentalonia > Pentalonia nigronervosa. The sequence continues at coordinate 95,871 of JACXSJ010000834.1, read as the reverse complement.
TATTTAAAACAATTAAGAATACAAAAAGTGTATTTTTAACATGCCTGTTAACACGGAAAATCCTAAGCCTGTAAATATGAAAGGGAAATGTGCATTTTGGGGACTCCATAAACCTCTTAAACCTTTTCAAACCTGGGTATCAGTTTACCTTAAACCTTTTCAAACCTAGGACTTAATTTACCACAAGAAGGTGTTCAGACTCAGTATACTTGGCCCTTTTTTTACTAAATCCAAAAATATGAGATGTAAAAATATAAAAATGTCATCGACTTTTATTTATCAATAGAGGATACTCTGTGAATAACATTCGTTATTATAGTAATTAGCGAATTATACGTAGTCGTGGATTAATTGTTTTACCCTGCTTAATATTATACGAATATTTTACAGAAATATATATATTATAATAAGTATCCGAATTACTCCAATTATCCAACTACACGGCTGGAAATTTAATGGGAAGAATTAGTGGCGTATTTCCCATTTCCTAATTACTTCTAATTAGGTTTAGTATATAAATGTATAAATATATCATTTTTAATTTTATTCAATGTTTTATTGTGTTATCTGTGTCTGAAAAGTATTGATGTCTTTGGAAGTTGTGATAATATATTAAAAATATAATTTATCATGACACTACATTGTAAGTTTAATGCATATATTTATAATATTTTTATGATTTTCCGTCTCCTTTTTTTTTCTTAAGAACTGCGTCTACTAACAAATGCTTTCACAATATTCTCTAGGGAATGATATTAACTTATTAATTAGGACTCGGATTTTTCAATGAATGCTTTTCTGTCAAGAATCGTGTGATAAAAATATAGTTTTCATAAATAAATGCGATTCGTACCATTCTAATGTAATTTTATTTTATAAAATTACATTAGACTTCTATATTATTGCCAGAAATAACTAATAAATAATATCATCAAAATATAATAGATGATTGATAGATTAATTTCAGAATAATGGAATTTTAGTTTTAACAAAATGACACACAAAACATCAATAACATACATGATGGCACTATATCAAACATTTATGTAAATCATTATAGTTTAAATGATACATTATGCTCCTATAACATCAGTTAACGTAGAAGTATCATTTTTAATGTATTATAATATAATACCATCCAATAGGCTAAGTTTTAATGAAAATAATTTAACTGAATATATGGTAATGAATTCGTTTTTAATTTTAATATCTTTTTTTTTTGTATTTTTCAAGTTTAAATTAAATAAATGCTTTTTTTGGCAAAATCTACCCTTTAGTTATAATATACAAGATTTATACTAATTTTACGAAAACATTTAATGTTATAGTTTAGAGCCCAGAGAGAGGGAGGTAAACATTTTGATTTGATAATATATGCAAAATATTAAAATATATAATGATATAGGTATATTATACTGCTATATGCCATATATAAGTTAAATTCAGCTTCTTACCACAAGCTTAGACTTGTAGGGTATAGTGTATAAATATTATTATAATATTGTTATATTATTATTGTACATGTATTTTATTATTATTATTATTATTTGTTTTAAAAATAATATTTTTAAAACAATTTTTTTTTTTAATATATTATATTAGTAAACAAATTAGTTAAATGCAAATTTTAAAATATGAAATTATTTTAATAATATAATGATTTTAATTTTTTCCAACTTACTATCGCAAAAATAAGTAAATAATAATAAAAATATCGGTTTTACACTTGACGTATAACTATCATAACTTACTTTTTCGTGTAATTTTATTTGTTCCCGTTGTTCGTGTAAATGTCTTTTGTATCTTAAAGGCCCTTTTATGGCTATATAATAATATATTATACGTTTTTCGTTTAGTCATTCGCAGTCGAGTGTACCCCACTAATATTATTATAACATTATATTTGATAATGTTAAAGGTGGAACAGTGGTAATTTAAAATGGTTTCAAATGCTGTTTTAATAAAAATGTTTTAGATGAACACAAATATGTGAAGTACTACATAATTTATTCTTCATTTGTTAGTACTGGTTGTTGATCATTATTTTAGGGTTCTTAGCCGATACATTTGTAAGGGTTTGAGTTTTATTGAGTTTTGCTGATAACAAATGGTACTTACAATTTAATATGTATATTTTGGCACAGAGTGTAACAAAAGCATCATACACTCAAATGAACAACCGATCGGAGTTATGTTTACTCATGATCTGAAGTTTTAACCTTCTGTGAACACAAAAATAGGCTCACTTAGTAGCAGCATGATATTGAAACATGTTAGCTGTCAATAACCGATTTATGAAAGCCTTTAAAAATTACAGCTAGCAGAATATAGATTTAATAGCGTATAATAAATACAGCTCTCATGAAATATTAAAAAAAAAAGTCCGCCATGGTTTGTGAAATCAATTGATGTCATATAGGACATGTGGATTATTATGGTACTAATTCGGGAGATTTTAGTAAAATAAAATATAAAAATGCATAAATGTGAATCGTATACACTCCTCATGCATTTATTATGTTTCTTTCCGCTCTAAGTGCTATATAGAATAAGTTACATGTACTAACATTTGCAGAATATGTATCAGTTTTGATCAAATTGATTTCCAAGTGCCTCCCAACAGCGCATACTGACCTTGTGAACTATAAGCCTAAAAATATACATTCATATAATCATATACTACTACATAACTATACAAGTATATATGTTTAATGTTTACGTTTTTGTTTCTCCTAATCTCTCTATTCTTACTGCACAACTGCACAATACAACTTCCACTTAACCGGGAAAGAATTTATAAGTATACATACAGAATGGTTATATTAACGGAAATAATTTGAATTTATTTTATTTCTCGAATAATAATTTATGCACTATACATAATTTACAAAAGTTCAAACTTATTTTATCCACTTCCTTGTTTTTAATAATACAATTTGGTAACTCATAGTATTGTAATTATTAATTAATCAAAAAGCTTCCCAAAGTAAATCATTTCCCAAATGAATCTCAATAGAATAAAAAATCAATAAATACAAATGTAGTATAATATGTATATAATTATATTATATTATATCAGAAGTAAAGTCCGTTGTTGTCAATACAAAACTGAGCCTACTAGTTTATTAGAAGGTTGTCCACGTGATAACACGTACAAAAAACTGCATTAGCATTTCATTTGTATTCAATGATGTGCTTTGCCTTCAAATATTAATAAGTACCTTTGAATAAATGTTAAATTTTGAATTACATTCGACTACATAATTTTGGCTTCAAATAGCTAGTGTTTTCGGTTGGCCAAAACCAGTGCTTAGAATCGCGACTCTTCGGAAAACGTTTTACGATTATTAAGAATAATATAGACGATATTATATCGACCTATGTTTTCAGGATAAAATATAACCACCCTGTATGTATGAGTATTGTTTTCTCTACACCCCCCCCCCCACACACACACACACACACACATTTCGGACTCAAATGGATGGCGGTCGAAGGGTGGCGTGACGGTACACTTTCATAGAGTAACAATAATAACATTGTGACGATACGGTGACCGCGGTGGTTGCGGCGGCGGCGGCGGTACACGTTGTCGTTTATAATATGTATATATATATATATATATATATATATATATATATATATATATATATATATATATATATATATATTGTACTTGCGTACTTACCCACGGCGCCCGGATATGTGTCGCGCAGCGTGGGCGTTCACGCTGCGCACTATAGCAGCCCGATTTCATTCATGGTACCGCGACCGCCAACCCTTGCGTCCTCAATATGGATTGCGCCCCATCCCTGGCCGTACCGCGCACCGTACCCCTCACGCGGAACCGTTCTACCCTAGCATTGCTCCGCGCCCGTCCACGGTAAGCCCACACACACACCCTGGACCTCATCCCATCCACCGTGGTAACACCGCCGATAACCGAGCCCGGAGTCAACCCCATCCTTCCATGCGCCCGTCCGCCAGAACACCTCCTGCGTGACGAACACCCCACAACACCAGCCAAACCCTCGTCCTCTCTACATATTAATATCTTTCGCTCGTTTTCCTCTCATCTATTATATCCACCACCGATCCGCCCCTTTGCCGCCCCACCACCGTCCGCAAACCGTCGTCACCCGTCGACCGCCGTCGTCTGTCTCCGGTTTGTGCTCGCACCTATATATATATATATATATATATATGCATATTATACGCCGACGTTTCGAAAACACCACTGTAATACCGCTGCCGCCCCCGCACACTACGTCACGCTTTTGTGTCGTCCGTCCCCATTCATAAATTCCTTGCTCTGCCGCCGCTGCTACGCCACTTGGTTTTAAAGTTCCCGCACAGCGTTCCATTTGCCGGCGGCTGTGGCGGTAAACGGTTTCGAACGAAATATGTGTTTTTCGCGAAGACCAACCCGATCGCCGGCACGAGATATGCGTCGCGCAGGAATTTTCGGATTGACGTACATAGCGTATTACATTAGACCAATTATATTATTATTATTATCGTACACGTATGTTTATTTATTTCATACACCGTCCAAGCGCCAATTGTTTTATTCACTTGTCGTAAATCAACGATTCGTATATGGGTTACTCGCTACATAATAATAGTATATTAAGTAATGTGTATATTATATACAGTGACTACGAAATGCTGCCTATGATTTAAATTATATGTTTATATAGTACTTCAGCGAACAGAGTAGGTAAAAATCAATTTTTTTTTTTATATATAAAATTAGAAAAGAGTGATGAATGTATTGGTATTACAACAATGTGGGGTTTTTTAAGAGATTAATTTATATCAGAAAATCTTCAATATTGAGGTTACATTATGGTATATTCTGGTAGAAAATTGAATCTAGTTTGTACTATAGGGGTACTATTGAAGTTTAAAAGTAGAAATCTTCAAGTCCATTATCGAGAAAAACAAAATAAAATTATGAATGAACAGGAATATTTAGACATATCCAGGTTTTAACAAAACCAATTTTGATTTAACTCAAAAAGAAATAACAATAATTACTTTAAATGTTCACCTAATATTTTTAATAGCATATTCTAGACATTATATAATGTTGGCTCTATTTAAGCTCTCTATAGTAACTTGAAATTGTTAGATTTTTTATATTAATAATTTTTTTTTTTTTTAATTAATAAGCTAGAAAATATAAAATAATAGATTCCTTATGTCCTTAAAATATTAGAAAATATCGAAAATACAATGTTACAGTTTTTTCATAAATATATTAAAAGTTTTAATTTGAATAAAATTCTTCAAAACCATGGACTTTCGCAACCATTTTGTAGTTAAAAATTTAAAATTTTCAATTCTAATAACTAAGGGTTGAAAATGTAAAATAAGGTTCATCATAAGATGCTCTTAAAGATACATAAAAATCTCAAAAATATTTTTCGTCGTTTTTAGACATTTCAATTTTATCTTTTGACTACATTAGATATTTAAACGAAAAATAATAATTTTACTTATTAGAATAAATGCCAATCAAAAATTATTACTCGTAGACTTTTCGCTGCTCCGTATATTTTATTTATTTTACGGGTTGTACCAGTTTTTACATTAATATATACAGCTTGTAATTAGTTATTAACAGTCAAATATCATAAATAAAGTACAAGATAATTTTAACATTAGCAAAATAAAGATTCATTACTTACAGAATTAAAATTTGAGTGACTTAATCTAAGGTATACAAAATAAAATTTAAAACTGAAAATTAGGATCTACATTGGCGTTCCTTGTAAATCTTTTTAAGGGGGCGGAACAACCGATTCTTTTCGTGCATTTAGACCAATTTAAATGGAAAAAAATTAAACATACAGTTACTCGATTTTAATTTTGAAAACTGAATTTGGTTTGTAATACTTTTTTCAAGGTTTACTCGGAAGTGGATTCTTACATTTTTTTATTTCGTCGCTATTTATAACTAAGTCAAGTATAAATTTATTTTAAGGAAAATATAAACTTACTATACGTTATACTGTATTAACTAAAAATAAAATCTTGAATCTATTTCCAAAAAAAATCTAGAAAATAGACTAACGAATAAAATTATTTTTTCAAAACTAAAATAAGTCGATCGAAACAAGGTGGAATTCTTTTTCTCTTTTAGCACTGTTTGCATCAAATTTGTATCCGACAGCCGGAGAAAAAGTATTTTTCTTCGTGTTCTTTGACTTATATAGACGCGTATGGCCGTTAGAATATTTATAAGAATCGTTGTAGCCTCAACAAAAATAATAACCGCATTTCGAACGAATATAAATCGATTAAAGCAATGATTACGAAAATAAAATAATAATAACATCACAAAGTATAAAATATATAATAATAAATAAATTTATTTTACAAAAAAAAAAAATATTTGTTTTTAACTAAAAGTGAAGCTCAATTTATGGTGTCTGTGATTTTAAAATCTGAGAGGAGCAATGAATGTATTAATTTTACAATAATGTGTGTTTTTAAATTATTTTTTGTGTCTGTCAACACATTTTAGAGCAGTAACAGTTCTTCAATTTTCTTCATTAAGCATGTGTTTTGGTAGAAAAGTGAATCTAGTTGATACTTTGGGGCGTCAAAAGAAAAAAATTCTCAATAGTTTTCAAAAGCGTCGAGAAAAACAAAAATTAAAAACCAGAATTTTTACGCGATGACAATTTTTGACAAAATTGATTTCGACTAAAAGCCAACCTCCTTGTGGTGTTTCCTAGATACGCTAATAAGCTCTAAAAAGTAAAATAGTAAAAATGTGTACCTAAATTTTGATAACCAAATGGGTACCGTTAAATTATTTTAAAAATATAATGTATCCAAATATTGTATTCATTTTTTGTGTCTTGTGTTATTGTCATTATTGAATCATAAATTTCATAATTTTTAAATAACAGCTAGTATAAGTATCAATTTGAAATCAATTGTATATTTATGAACAATTTATGTTTTCATATTCTAAGTCTTATTTTTTTTTTTTGATTTATTTGATACAATGTTTTTTGATCGGTAAGAAAATTCAAAAATGTTATACAAGAATAAGGTTCTTCAAAAGTTGTGTAATACTGGTAAAAAATGAAGATACACAAGTCCGTATGAATGTTTTAAACTGGAATTTTTAATGATTTTGTTTTTTTATCATAACAACAAAAAAAAAAATTACAGTAGATATTTGAAGTTTTTACTAAACGTTTTTTACACCATACAATTTTCAATTTATTTTAACACTTTTTGAATTATTTATAGACATAAAACATTTTCGGTTTATTTTTATTTAATTTTATTTTTATTAATAAAAATGTGTTCGTTTATTCCAAAGACTTTAAAATTAAATAAAAAATTCTTCATAACTTTTTCCTGTGAAAATTAAAAAATAGTTGAGCATAAGTCTACAATAATTGTTCTATAAGCGTCAGAATAAAGTCATAAATGTTTCATACACTCAATGATACTTTTGGAATAAATGAATACAACCTAGAGTATTAAAGGATTGTAATATTGTTATCTAGACAATTTACTATAAGTATTAATTATAATTTATTAGTTATTAAATTAGTGTTAGATCATACTATGCGTTTTGATGGTTGTCGATTAAAATGGTCTCGATCAACCACAATCGGAAACACTGACCATACTATGCGTTGTATCGGCTGCCCATTTCAAAAGCGCAGTAAATATTTTAATAAATAATAAATCATTGCTTTTTGAAAAAAAAAACAGTTATGAAAATAATGTATTAAATAAATAGTACAATTGGTTACAGGTAAATGGTATATATAACTGTCATAGTTGAAAATATGTATACCAAATTGACCAATTTGATATTATTAGCTTTTATCAACCTATTTTTAGATGTACCTTTGGAGTGGGTCAGATAAAATGAGTGGGTTACCTGAACTTGGACCACCCGGGTTAAAATTAAATTTTCTCATAGTAAGGTAACTTGCTAATTTTGAAAACCAACTTGCTATTATTTGCTATTTAAATAAATAAATAATATAATATATTTTGTCATAAAAAGATTACAATAATATATAAAAATCTACAATATATAATACCCCCAACCCCACCAAAAAAAAAAGAAAAGCTTGTGCTTGGGGTGGGCGAGTTTAAAATAGTTATTTAATATATAATAAAAATAGACTTTATACATATAAATTAGTGCTTCTTTTTGTAAATCAATATAAAGTTTTTTTTATAATAAGAAAAGTGAAAAATTACTTAAAATTTAACATTATTTAGAACTATAGCATATAAGTAATTAATTAATATGTATTTTGTTTTAAATTTGTTGATATCAATACTCAATTTTCTACATACATTTATTCCTACATTTACAGTATTATGTGTTCCAAAATGTTTGTTTATTTTTATACAATTTACGTTACTTAACGTTTTTAATCTTATAATATAAGAATGGTGTGGTTTATACATCGTTATATCAATTTTAAATAAGTGAAGTAATACATTTTTAAAGTAAAGTGCTTTTAAATTAAATATTCTAAATTCATTAAACAAGTTTACCATAGAATATAACCTTGGCTTGTGTAAAATTATCTTTATTAAACCATGCATCGTAATCTGTACATTTTCAAGATTGGTATTGTATATTCCGTCCCAAATTTCTATACCGTAACTAAATACTAATTGCGCAAATGAAAAATAGAGTGTTCTTATTAATACAGGACTCAAGAATTGTCTTAGATTTTTAAAAACATAAAAATGTTTTCAGATTGATAGTTATATGCTGTATGTGATAGACCCATTAAAATTTTTATTAACTATTACTTCCAGATAATTAAGCTTACATTTTAAATACTTATACATGAACACTTATTGTCTAACTTTGAGCAGTCAAATCTATGTATAATTAATGGATTTGTAAAATTATGTATTACATTTGATAAACGAAAATACATATACTTAGATTTATTCAAATTAAGCAGTAACATATTATTATTTAACCAAGTTTTAACTATTTTTAGACACGAAGTAGACAATTCATATAATTCATTTTCATTTCTAGATTTAGCCAAAATTACTATATCATCAGCATATGAAATAATAGACCCATTTGTTTTAAGATTTAATAAGCTATTGACGTAAATAATAAATAGAATTCGGCCTAGTACTGTACGTACCTTGAAGGATTCTGTGTTTTGTTACTAGAAAATTTCTATATATATATCTCATTGATTTTTACTGCCTGAGATCTATTAGTTAGGTATGAGGTAAATAAATCCAAAGCTTTTCCTCTTATACCACCACATTCTAATTTATTAATCAAAATTTGATAATCAACTGAATCAAATGCTTTTTTTTAAATTAAAAAAATTCCAAGTATTTTTTAGTTATTATCCAAATGTGTATGTACATAGTCAGAAAAATAGATTAGAGCATCAGTTGTGGATCTTCCTGATCTAAAACCAAATTGGTTGTTTGAAAAAAAATTATGTTCATTTAGAAAATCTAATAACTTATCTTTTAAACATTTTTCAAATATTTTAGCAATAAATAAGGTTAGAAAAATTGGTCTATAATTGTTGCATTTTTGTTTATCATCATTTTTATGTAAGGGTATAATAATAGTTTTTTTTTAAACATTGAGGGAAAACGCCGGTACTAATTGCTAGATTGAAAATAATGGCTAACAGAATTGAAATATGATTAGCGGTTTTTTTGAGTATCTCATTTGAAAGTTTATGTTTATAAAAGGTATTGAAGACTTTGATATATACTTTATGATATCTTTTACATTACATGGAGAAATAAACATAGAATGATTAATAAATTGACCTGTAGACCTACTATATTATTAATTGTAATAAAATGAATTATTTTAATAGAAATAATATCTTAAAATAAGTACACTTATTTATATAGGCTAACAGACCGTCTTCGATCAGAATCGTTTTTCGTATACAAATATATATATATCATTGAATACAAATTTAACACATTCATGAAAGTAACTCACTTGATATCTACTGTACAGCAGAGCGATAATTACTTGCTGACATTTTTATAATATATATACTATGTTTTTGGGAAAAATTAGTTCAACCTACCGTGTTATAAAAAAAAATACTTATAGTAATATAAATAAATGTCTTCATTGAAAACATGAGTTGTGTTTATCATTTATAATTGAATTCAAATGTAACATATCCGTAACAGTTATCAGTGGGCAGTTGCCTACTTAATGACAAGATTCACTCAAAATCTACCATACAGCAAAATTACTTTTTGTATTTCGTCTATTTTTTTATCATAATAATAAATATATTACTCATATGTTTGTACTTTGAATTTGTTTTTATATTTTTGTACCCACTGGCAACTCAAGTTTTTACTCTTAATGTTATCTTAGGTTAATAAATACAGAGTTTTGCACTCAAAAATCTTCTTGGTATTGAACACAAATAAACTTTATATGCATAATGCAATAATAATGGATTGCAAATAAAATTTCAGCATTATTCAATGAAATCAATGACCTACAGAATAGTCTTACAAAACACCTATGCTTTTAAATTTTATCTCCCTTTGCATTATTTAAAAAAACCGAAATAATGTTTGTATAATATTATATTGTTATATAATACCATAATATTATTGTATATTTTCTTTTACTACTGTAAAATTTAGTATGAGGTTAATAATATGTTATATTAACTATATAACAATTTTAAAAAATTCAAATACAGTTTTTAAAAATAAATTATGATTTATCAATACGTTTATGTATTACATTTAATAATACACTATACACCACTGTTCTACAATTATTGAGCTAACTGTTTGGTTTAATTTTAAGATACTTTTAAAATATTAACTAATAAAATATATACTATACAATATTTCATACTTTTCTCATTACTTATTGTGTTTACTTATCACGTGTTCTATATACTATCTACTTTATTATTACTTTGTAGGTTCTTGAATCTTCCCTTAATCCTCAAGTCTTTTATATCATTTTGGTTCTTAAATTAATTTAAAATAGAATTTACTATTATATTGATAAAGATGTACTTTTAAAGCCACTAGAAAAATAAACGAAAGATATATTAGAAACAGGTCATAAAATGATTAAATTGTTTGCTTATATAGTTCATAGCATATTTGTGGTTTGTAATTATAAAAGTTTCCTTTTCTTGTTGTCTTTTAAAAACGTTGAACCAACACTGATTGTTTTAAAATTTAATAGCATACTATGGTTTTAATACACCTGGAGATGTGGTTAAATGAATTCATGTGACCTACCCTAGATTAGACAGTATCGTGTGTTAATGGTATATAAACAGCCTTAGTTGTATACTATACGATTATCTGGATAAGGGAATTTAAAATGTTAGGTATGTGTATATGATATGTATATTACCTATTCTAAGTACTAGAATGCATAACACATATTTAAAATAAACAATATAGTTATTTTTACTATTGTAGGTATGTAAAAAGTTTACAATAAATTGTCAGCATTCGAATAAAAATGTATAAAAAATAAATTGGTCTTTGATTTAAAATCATTAAAAATCACATTCTGATCTCAAATCGTTCTGTATGATTTAGGTATCACATTTTAGTTGTTTAATAAGTAAATTATTCTGACTCCTTCTGTTGTATCAAATTCATAGATAGTGATAAAGTTCTAATCATTTTTAATTACATCGTAATTCATTTTGATTAAACACTTATTATTTGTCATGACTATTGAGTTATGAATAATGTCAATAATAATGATAAATTTTTAAAATACAGTTCTTATAATTTAATGAAACAAATCATACCACCATCATATTGTATTGTACATTTAATAAATTTTACAAAAACAAACAAAAAAAACAATGTATCGGGAAAATTTTCAATAGAGAACAAGTTGCTTTTTTCATTTAAACAATAGTTAGCTAGATAAAATAATATTCAAAAAATTTGGATATAATAGTCCAAAAAAAAATTACAATAGGTATATCATTGATTGTATATTAATTATTACTACATAGTAATATAAACTACAATATAATCAATAGTAACAATTATCAAATTACGAAATATAGATTGTTGTTAGGGATAATAATACGTACGTTATAGATAATAACAATTAATAAATACAGAAACCCTTGGTTATCAATTATTTTAGTGATATTTTAAACATTATCGAAGTAAAAATAATTTGACTATAAATATTGTGAATATAGTAAAATATTTGTGTAAAGTGTGTTTTGACTGAATTCTAAAATTGAAGACATGGTAAATCGTGATGCGGAAATCGTTAATAAAACTCTGCATAATTTCAAAACAAAAATAGGCAATAAATACTCTACCAAAGGTAAAATAATACATTAAAACCATATTTATTTATCGGTAGCTAGTAAATTACAGCTATATTTATGTGCACAGATGTACTTAAAGTGTGGGATTGCATTTCCAAATGGATTGAAAATAATATAAGCCAAGACAAAGTAAACATTTTTATTATAATTTAGGCATTTATAATACATGCTTGAGTATTTTTTATTTTTACAACAGAATAAAATTTAAAGCTTATAAATACATTTTTTATTATTATTTTATGCGATGAAGAAACTTTTATACTGTTGTATTATATATTACGTTAGCAAATATATTTACGAGAGATAACTATTATACCCATATCTCTTACAATTCTTTTGTACCTATGCATGATAAAATATTTCAATTAAATTATCTGCTTCATTAATTTGTAAAAATCAAGATTCTACCCTAATGGTGTTTATTTGCATTATTTTGTTTTTATTACTACTACATCATGGCATCGTTATAAATTATGTTCATCTTTTTTATATATTTTTATTAATACTTTTAATAATAATTACTGTAGCTCTACATTTAAATTGTACATACAATTATAATTATTTTTGTTGTATCGCCTTCGTGGTATTGTAAATAGTTGTTTCTATAAATAATTTTTAACACATACTTAATTAAACATAATATAAGTACAAAATATTGTAGTAAATTAAAAGAAAAGATAAAAAATATTTAGTTGTATTGAATGCGCTTTTACATTTCGTTGACCTTTTATATAAATAAACAGATGTATACTATTTATGTTAAGTAATTATATTAAAAAAAAACTTATATTAATTATTAAAAGGTTCATAGAAAAATTAAAAAAGATATTTAATGAGCTAATTTTAATATTTAACCAAGAAGTTTTCGAATTAAAACACAATAATGTTCTTTTTCAAATTATATTATTGTTATATACAGTTTATTAGCAGTATATAAACTATCTATTGATCAAAAATACATAAATAATAATAAATTAATTAATTTATACATTTTGTTTTAAAATATTTAAATCAAAATAGTACATTATACTCGTAAATTCCAGCTTGCGTAAATGTAATTTATTTCCAGAAAATTATAGCTAATATAGTTTAAAATAACTTTTAACTTTTAAGTATAGTTGCTTCCGGGCGAACAACACGGACCATCTCTCTTCCTACCGCTAAAAAATAAAAATAAATATACAACCTTAGTTCAACTTAGTACTTTTGAATATTTACTGCAATGTTAATATGTTTACTTTATTTTCGATCGTAGGCTATAAAATATTGAAATTATTTGTTTAAATAGGGAATATTAATAAAAGGAATCGGTCATTTTACTGTGGCTCGATGGGTATTAAATGAAAGCAAAGTACATCCATATACGATCAGAAAGCCGGTTTTTGTGATTGATGAAAAACTAGTGAATGATTTTAAATTAAAAAGAAAAAGAGCTTATCATTCAGGAATTGTAAGTCCTTTTTTTATTCAAACCAAATTAAAATACTTATCCAATCAAATAATAAAAAAAGTGTTTACAAAATATTAAAATCAAACTTACGATAAAATTATCACAACAAATAACAATAATAAGGTACTCAAAATATTTTAACTATTTCTAACTATTTACAAATATAGATACCAGAACGCTATTTAAATGTTTTAACAATAGCTCAGAATTTTCAATTAAATGTCGATATGGTTACTCATTGTTTCAAAGAAGTTGTTGCTGCGTTTAGAAAGTTACTGTTCGAAGAAAAAAACTGTGAACTTCCTTTCCCAAAAATTGGTAAACTACAAATTAAAAACAAAATGGTAACGATGAAGTATTATCAAGAGTTTTTAGAACGACAAAATCAGCATTTAAAGAACTATATGGTAGAAAATAAAAAAAAAAATCAAGCTTTTAACTATGATCCCGATTGGGATGCTGATCAATATAAAAGCATAGTAAGTTATTATGAATTAAGGACTAACAAGAATAATTTAAGATTCTATTTAATCTCATTTTAACTATAATAAAATAATATTTAAAATTTAAATTGTCAAAATCTAAAATATTATATAAAATGTAAATATTCTCAAATTCCAAAAACAAAAATCAAAACATTTAAAACGTGGAAAATGTCTATTTTGTGAATATTAAATTTCTGTTGTTTATAATATAATACGAACAAAGTATAAATTAAACCTACATTATATAATAGTTTTTATGTTTTCAATAAAACGTAATATATTATATTATGATATTAGAGAAGTTATTTAGTTTTTTGAAAAATAAAAATTGTTGGTTACAAATTATTTCATATTTGTATAAGTATGATTTATTACATTATTTTTTGTTATAAAAATATTTCATTTAACTTTTTGGACAACGAAAATTTTTTTCCACTTTCATAATTTTATGATACTTAAAAGTAAAATATATTTACACGAACATATTAAAAATATAAATCCATTTGTTTATTAGATATTATAATATGGTTTACATTAATTCCAAACATTTCATTTAGTTATTTATATTTTTTAAATGTATTATACTCAAACCTATATTAAAAAATTTATTGCTAAAGTATCAATAACAACTATTATCATTGAAATCATAAAGATATCACTTAGATTTTTATACGTGGGACGAATTAAATAAAATATCAGTGTAATAATATAGATTTAAACATTCCCTCGATAGCATATAAATTTTACATTCTTAGCGAGAAGATTAATGTATTGGTTTTACAATGATATTGTGTACTTTTTATTTTTTGTATCTGTGTACACATAAGTAGTCGAAATAATGCTTTAATTTTCAACATCAGTGATTTTTCTGGTGTAAAAGTGAATTTAGTTGGTGTAATCGAGAGGTAAAAATTGAATAAAGCGAGGTACACCGATGTCGGTTTGTTCGTAAACTGAAGTACACTAAAACTGAGATACAACTCTAGTTATAGCACTGTATTTTATAAGTGTTCATTTTTTTTAGGGCAAAGCAGATTATACAGCTAGTATGTTAAAATTTTAAAAATAAATTGATTATTTTTGAGCTATTTATAGACATTTTAAAGTTTAATTTTTTTTATAAATGTCAATACAACTTTTTTGCTGGTCAAAAAACTTGAAAATTTGATGTAAGACTCCTCATATGTTGTTTTAATAGCAGTTGAAAAATATTAAATATACATAGACACGATTTTGTATTTCAAGTTCATATATTGACAAAATTCATCAAAATCATGAAAATTTTAAAAATGTATAAAATGTTCAATTTTTAGAGCTAAGAATTGAAAATTAGAAACAATGTTTCTCATAAGTAATTTATATTATAACCAAAATACCTAAAAAATATACTTACATAGTTTTTTTTATAGGCATTTTAAGTTCAATTTTGAACGAATTTAGACATTCAAACGAAGAATAACAATGTTAGTTATTTTGTTGTAATTTAAAAATATTATTCTTGGGTAGTGAGTACCTGATACTTTTAAAGTATATTCTTATATTTTGTATACACAATGAAATTTTCAATGTTTTTGGCAAAAATTAATTCAACCAACTGCAGTATTACTAATAGTAAAATTAATTACTTTAATAACAATAATATCGTAAAATATACTTTGTCGTGTAGGCTGACGGACCATCTTCGCTCAGAATCATTTTCCGTATACAATAATTTAATATCATTAAATTCAAATTTAACACGTCCATAACAGTGTCCCACACGACATTTACTGTACAGCAAAGCAGTCCACTTGCCTACCTTTTTTAGAGTTGAACTATGTGTAGCTTATTATCCCATGTCATATATATTATAACGACACCTAATATAATATATTTTACAATTTGCGTAGAAACGACCATTCTCTGCAATATCAACCATCTCTCGTCCGGCGTCTTCGTTGTCACAGTACAGACCAGGGACCGGATACGAAGGCGTGTTGCCCATGACCAACGGCACAACGAACAGGCCCAGCTCTAGACTGTCTGTACCTTCCAACGACGACGACGACAACGACAATATTACGTGCAGACCCGACTCAAGACTGTCTGTTCGTTCATACACTTCACACAAACAGACTAGACCCCACTCTCGTCCAACGTCTTCGTTGTCACAGTACAGACCAGGAACCGGATTCAAAGGCGTGTTACCCAATACCGATAGCACAACGAACAGGCCCAACTCTAGACTCTCTGTACATCCCAATGACGAAAACGACGAGGACATTATCTGCAGACCCGACTCAAGGCTGTCTGTTTGTTTCAATACTTCACATGGACAGACTAGACCGCAGTCCAGATCATCTTTAGAATCCCATAAACAACCGATAAGTAGACCCTTGTCCAGGACGTCTGTCCAGTCAGCCAAATTCGATAGACCTGTATCCAGATCTAGGGCCATGTCCTGCGACGAGATTTATCAGACTAGGCCGATGTCAAGAATGTCAAATCAAAATAGGCCTTCATCTAGAACATCAGTGCGGTCTATGAAATCTAACTGCAGCATGCTATTGAAGCACAAGACATTTTCTTCCTCTGAGTGCCCACCTAAATTAAGTGCAGAATGTAATGATTATGTACCACCAGAATCGCTGATATGTTGTGAAGCCGATCCAACTGTTCGCCCGTGCTCAAATTTGTCAACGTCAAAACTTAAAGAAGACAATCACGATGTTGATGGAAAAATCACGTTAATATTTGGACACGATAAAGGTATGTAATTTGAATTGATCATCACCCAACTAGCGATATATTTATATTTTGAAAGAGAAAACTATCGCCGTATTAAGAATATTTTCCATAAAAATACTGAGTGGGTTCCATTAAAAGTGAACAGTAGGCACAGATGAAATTAGCTAGCCAGCTTGTATGGGAGTACATTATGGTCCCCGAAATATTAATACACAGCGAAATGTAGAGTTCTAGTTATATCCGACAATCAAGTCATAGATTATTGATAAATATTTTTTGTTAGGCGCCATACATTTGTTATATGTAATATGTTTAAAATTAAATTTTATCTCAATTATTTCTTGTCAAATAATTGCCCATGTATTAAAATGTATAGTTTTAGCAATATAATTATTTTTGTATGTTTTTAAGAAATAAACATTTTATCTTTATTATTATATGCAAATTATGGAATAAAAATATTTCTCGTGGGTCACTTTCTGTTGGAAAAGTATAGAACCCTTCCATCCCCTTACAAAAAAGTCGATTATGCTGACCTGTTGATTATAAACCAAGTTAATTTAACAGCATATTCAATGAATGAGATTAAATTTTGTGAAAACGATAACAGTTTACAAATAAACGGTAGGTACATTGATCACATTAGGGTATTTTACAGTATTGCACAATGACGCGAACCAAACGCCCCAAACAAAGTATGCGCTGGCGGAAATAATATAATATAATATGACCGGCTCTGGTTTGTTCGCCACCACAACCGCATATTCATTGTATTAAGATGGCCTTTAACCGGAATTCAAAGTGAATTGAATTAAATATATTTAAATAAATACAGGGTGATGCTTCTACTGTAAGATACTAATTATTTCGAAAACTACAAAAGTATTTAAAAACCATTTATTGTCTACTAATTTTTATAATTTTAGTTCTTTGAATCACTACATACATTTTTTATTTATATATCTTTTAAACTAAAATATTTTTTTGGAGATTTTGTTTAAATAAAAATCGAATTTCAAACCTCTAGTAAATTAATTATAACTTATAAGTATTTAAAGCTTAGATAATTGGAGTAGTAGATATACACATTGTGCACTTTTTTTGATAAACTTAAATTTTTTTTTTTCTAAATAATAAAAAATTTAATCTATTTTCAAAATGTTTTATCTTATGACTTAAAAATATAAAAAAAAAAATACTTTCCATAACTAAAATAATTAAATCATTAAAGTTTTAGAAAAATGTCTAAAGTTCTTAAAGGGTCTACAATAATGATATCAGGAAGCTCATTGTTAATATATTTTCTTACTGTTACACCTTGATCTAACCAAATTCATATTTACATGTCCATGTCATATAAAATTTGAAATATTAAATTATCGGTAACTATTCTGTTATAATATAATCTTATTGAATCATTGAACTTCAATCTTTTGATATTATATAAAAGTTTATTAAATAAAAAGGTATATAACCTATATACTTTAAGTTTAAAACCACCAAAAATAATAATTATACATTTAATACAATATTATGAAAAATGCGTTTTCGTATGTTTCGGAAAGTTTCTTTTTAAAAATTGCCAATCGATTTAAATACATAATTGCATATTACATGTTTAGTTTGACAATAATATGTTGTCTATTGTTCTAATCTCTGTCATATATTGACACCTTAAAAAAATCATAATATTTAAATAACTTGCGAATAGCTAAGTATTATATCTACTAATTTGTATGCATATTTTATCAATCTAGCGAGTAGCGACTAATGTTAATATTTTGTTGTGGTTACATATTATTTCCGTTTCCTTATCTATAGTTTAAAATATTCAAAAAATAATCCATTCTACTACAATAAAATTCATAGAAAATATAATTCAGCCATAATGTAAATTATATAAAACTTCAGACTAGTGGCTATGGTTGTATAATTCAACAGTGCGCATTAATTCCATAAATAACTTAATAACCAATACTGAAAGTCACATCATTTTCGACCTGTAGTCGAACATAACCCACCTACGGATGCACACATGAACTATTTTATACACACACACACACACACACACATTATGTTACATAATCATAATATTAAAACTTAACAATAAAATCAGTAATTTATATATTAGTGAAATACAATCATTTTTCCCAATTAAAATATGTTCTAATAATTATTTTTCAGATAAAACCCTCTGTCATTCATGTAATGTTAGAGAATACCGTCTAAGCCAAATCGATAATATATATAAATCTGATTTATCTTCAGAAGATAATAGAGTTAATTTTATGAAAGGAGATAATCCCATCAATGGACTTTCAAGCACAGTACATACCTACAATGAAGAATTTATACACTTACACACGTAATGTTCTAATAGTAGCGATTAACAGAAATCTATTTATTTTTAGGAAACTATAAATAAACGTAAAAATCAATTAATGCAAATATCCAACTATAACTACAACACAGCAAAAAAATTATCAAACGCAATTGAAAATGAAAAAAATAAAAAGCGCAAAGAAAAAAATAATGATAATTATATTTTGAAACAGGTAAAATAATATATTTATATTATATTCTAATGAGTATTAGAGTCAAAACATTTAATATACAATGTGTTGACGATTTATTGGTCAAGAGACCAGCAAGCATTACTAACTTTGAAAAAAGAGTCAACTTTAAGCACTCATTATTAGATCAAATAGAATGTAACAAGATTAAAAAAGAAAAAGACAAGATTGCATCTATAAAATGTGAAAAACTAATGCAAAAAGAATTGTTAAAAAGGTAAAATGCTATTATATTGCTCTGTATCCAAAAATACTTTATGAACTTTTTAAATTACATTTAGTCTATATGATGAAAGAATAAGAAATATAGAAGCAAGAAACCGGTCAAAAGAAAATTATTTAATGATCCTTGATGAACACTTGAAAAATAAAACTCAAATTATAGAAGAACAGAAGAAAAAGGATGAAACAATACCATTGACTAAAACTTTTATTTTCGGCGCTGATCAAGCTAAATTACAGAAATTAAATAATTGGTAAGTCTATTTATATCAATAATTCATAAGCTATTAATATATAATAACATAAAAAATAAAAAAATTGTTTTAGGGAACTTAATTATTATTACATATCTATGTCGAATGTATTGGAAAAGTAATACCTCAATCGTTAAAACATATTTTAACATTTTAACTGGATAATAGTTAAATAACCTAAATATACAAGGTGATCCATTTAAAATTCATAAGTGTCACTATTTCGGAGTTTTTAATTTTTTTGTAAATATTTTTGTACATATAGTTTGATTTCAGTGCAAAACCAAATTTTTGAAAAATAATTATATATTTTAAAATTTATTACTGTTATCAACATATATTTTAATTTCATATTTTGAAGCAACAAATTTTTTAGGGTATTTTGATGCATAAAAAAACGATTTTTAAGAGTTTCATAATTAATAAATTATAAGTATTTATACTTTAGATGAGCAGAGTAGTGAATCAACATTTTGTTGGGTACCTCTGTTCCACTATACACCGCTCAAGACTTTAAATACTTATAAGTTATAACTCTAAGTATAACTACTAGTTTTAAATTAGATTTTAATTTTAATGTATTAAAACGTATGTTATTATTCAAGAAAATAAAAACCTCAAAATACCCAAAATTATTTTTTTTTAAAAAAATGTTAAAGCTTATCAAAATAATGAGTGCAGACACTTAAATGGACCTTAAATCACTTTATACACATAATAGTCTGTGGAATGAAATGTTAAATGCTTATTATATTTAACTTTATCCGCACAGATGTAGTTACTTATTTTAGTTATCTGAAAATTAAATTGCTGGTTTACTTATTTTATACTTTTATAAATTTACATATTAAGATAAAATAAGTATGAATATAATTTGTATAACATCGTTATTCATGTAACTTTAATGATTTGTTGAGTGAACTATGTAGGAACTCACGACTCGCCACTAAACCACTAAAACAAGTGATTTTATTAGGTACATATAAATACTATATTATATATTGTTATAATTTATATGCACATGCGAACTTTTGATTAAATTACTCCGAGATAGTGTAAAATTTATATCGGGATAATATTAAACCCACAAGAAATTATATCCATATTCAATATTAATATTAATTTTCCGTGGATGTTTGGACTTATACTAGTATATGTGGGTACCATAAAAACATTTCGGTAACGGCTTCAAAATAAATGGGATTTTCATTTGTTTACTACCTGTTTTTACAATAATTTTCGACGTTATAAAAAACATCCAGTTAGCAATTTGAGTTATAAAATATTTTTAAGAATCAGTTGGTCGTCAATAGAATTTAGATGTCAACATTTTAAAAAGTACCAAAACTCTTAAGAAAAAAAACATTTTAATTCAAAATACTTTGTTTGTCATTCATTATTCGATGTACATATAATAGCAAATAGTAGCCAATATTACTATTAGTTAATACAAGCTGTAGTTACGATTTGTAAATAATTTTTGGTTTTACAGTTGAAAATTTAAAAAGAAAAATTATTAAATTATAATCGAGTCTGAATCTGAATTTGATTGAGTTTGGTATTTTTAAAACTAGGTTTGACTTTCGAATCAAACCAGACACCTAATTTTGGTTCGATTTGTTGGACTTCATAAGTTCAAACAATTTGATCTACATCTTTAAAATAATCTTAGCAATATAGGCTGAGAGACAGGTACATTTCCTCGGTACCCCCACTTTTGAGTTTTGGAACCAAACCCGTGACTTTCAATTGTTCTTGTTTGTTTTGAAAATGTCGTTTCCTCCATCCCTGTTCCACACTTATAGCAGATTTATGATGGGGGGGGGCTAAATAAATCCAGGTGTAATCGCGAAAATTTACGTCAGTGATATTTTCAATATAGTAAATATTTACCCCACGGTAAAAATTGATTACATTTAATAAATTAATATATTTAAAAATAATATGTTTGTTTTAGATATTTATTGTGTGTTTAAATTCTTTTTCAAGATACACATTAACAAGTTTTAAAATGTAGGTAGTACATTAATCTTTTATATCAACTTACCCGAAAAATTTAAAATCGCAATTTGTAAATAAATATTAACTATAAATTTAGAATAAAAGTACATTCAACTCACAGTATACGTGGATCTAGACAATGTCTTCTTTTTAGATTCTGAACAAAGAAATGAATAATTATATATATATATAAGATATGTATTGATTTTACAACGGGATTTATTATTTTTAATTTGTTGGTGTCTAAAGACTTTTTTTGTATCAAAAAAATGCTTCTATATCTTCAACTTAAAAAAATTGCGCATTCATTAGTCTTAAAAAACACGCAGTGTTTGAGAAAATTTATATTTTGGCAAAAATAGGTTGAGCAAGCAATTTATTTATGGTGAATTCTTACGTGTGAATCGTTACAAACAATGGTAACTTCAATATACACTAGTAATTTGTAACTAGTTATGACTACAGATTACAGAATACATATTATATATCTGTGGTAGTGACAAACAAATGTAAAATCTATTAAATTAGTTGTATGACTTATATGCGTCATGGGAGTACCTATGCAATTGTATAATTCCGTAGATTATTGTTGAAAAAAGGGTTAATACCGTGATAACAAATGCGTCTCGTGGCAAGATAATTTTCTTTACCAAAACTTCATATCACTCAAACCTCTTAACTGTTTTTTTTATTAACTATAATTATACAAATAAATCTACACTATTACCTTCACAAAAAAATATATGAAAGAGCAAAAACGTGGCTTATCACAGTGTTTAAACATTTTTTTAAAAATTACATGAAATGAATATCTTTAAAAACCATTATAAATAACGTACAAACAGATAGTACAAACAAAAATTTAAAATTCAAAAATATAAGGTATTTCGTAAACTTCCTCCCCCTTGAATAATTTATCTTTAATCTTTAACGAATTGGTTTCAAATGAAATGAATATTTTTACAAACAATTGAAAATAACTTACAAATGAAAATTTAAAATTCTAAATGTTGAGGCATTATCCACCCCCATTCCTGGAATAATCGATATTTAATCCTTAATGAATAATTTCCAGACTAAATGAATAAATTCACAAAAAAATACAAACAACTAAACAACTTACAATCAAAAATTTGAGGCATTTCTCCAGCTCCTCTCAAATAACTGATTTTCAATCCTTGACAGATTATTTGTTTATGAAATGAGTATCATTATAAACCATAACGACGACTGAAGAAAAACATTGATAATATTTATTTGGGCGAGATGGAAAAATGGACCTTATTTCTAGTTAATTTATTATCAGAGAATTAATATAAAAACATATTTAAATATTGTAAATATATAAATTTGTTGATCTAGTGAATTTTCACCGGGGATAAATATTCTCTAGTGAAATTGTACCGGTGTAAATACCACTTCGAAAATTCACTGGTATTATTTTCCCCCCCCCCCCCCACCAATAAAATTTAACTGGGTCAAAATATATGGTTACACCATTTTTGAGTTAAATGTTAATTGTTTTTTTTTTAATTTTTTGAATAAACAAGAATGATCTAAAGCCCTGGGATTGGCTCCAAAATTCAAAAATGTGGGTGCCGAGGAAATGCACCTCTGGATAGATCATGTTTGCTCAGAATCGTGTTTCGTATATAACGATTTACCATGGAACTTAAATATAATAATTACAGTAACTTAACTCAATGACGAGGTACACTTGACAACACTACAGCAAAGTGGTTATCTACTTTTATTCTTTCTATAAATTAATTATTATTTATTAACATAATTGTTTATTTTGATTATTTTATTAATGTACTATTTTTTGTGTTTTGTGTGTTTTAAACTGAACTTGTAATATTGTAAGTAAACAATTAACATTAAGTGCATATTATATGTACTTTGTTTTAGTAAACATCGTCAGACAGCCAATTATCAATTGAAACAGAAAAATGCTCGAAATCTTGAACTCCGAGAGCAAAAAGAGAAAAACATTGATTTTGAAAGAAATTTATTAAATCAGCTTAAAGAAAAGTATAGATTATATCATACCATAATAGTATAATGTATAAATGATGTAATCTTCTTTTAAATTGTCTGCTTATTTTTTTGTTTTAAAAAGAGACGAAACATTGCAAAGAAATTTGTTACAAAAAAAATTAAACCAAAAGAAATTCTTAAGTGAAGATTTGAACAAATTATTGAACTTGTCAGAATCTGAACGTCGTAAAAACGAAGTACCCAGTTCATATGTAAGTTTAGTATTACGATAAAAGCATATTATCATTGAACACGTAGGAGGAGATTTACGTTTATTATACCTATAAATTTAACCACTAATGAATTCGAAGTTCCAGCAATTGTATAATATTGTACCTAAATTATTGTTATTTTAATATTTTTGAAACGTACTAATTTGAAATAACACTACAGTATATTTGTGCTTGTATACTATACTGTACTGCTTGATCGAGTACATTTTATTTTCATAGATATAAGATTCGGAAAAACTAATTTTATCATATACATTAAGGCCTTCAGTAGACGTGAGTACCTAATATACCGCAATAAAACGGTAAATACCAGATATCCTAAACATCACACGTTTTTAATTTCGACTATACTACTTTTGAGATTTTTTTGTGATGATAAAAATTTAAAAAGTTTAGTTCAAAAAATTACAAGTAATAACCATTTGGGTATATTTTAAATGTTAACTATATTAACTAAACGTATAACTCAAATTATTGTGTAGATTATTGCGATATACCTACCTTAACTATAATTATTATTGTATTCGTATTCGGATAACCACCTACAATTTGTTAATTTATAGATATTTAATATTAACTATAACAAATCCAGCATATAATGACATATGTGTTACAATGATCGTCAAGTGTATAATAAATGTATTTACAGCTATATATAATGTTATTGTACCCATATAGTTTTATCATGTACAAGAGGCGTTAACTTTACAACTTTTACGTGCAGTTAATACCGTAGAGACTCGAGACGTATAATTTTTTTACAACATGCATGCGTGTGTAAAGGTACCTACGTGGTTACGAATGTAAAACGATAAATTCTTTTTATTTCATAGTACGAAAAACTCATTTTTTAGCACGTTTGTGTACAGTGTCGAGTTGGACTTTTTAGTATAAAACAACTATCTATTTGATACATTTTAGGTAGATTTAATATTTTATGATATTATGACCATAAAATATATTTTATTATTGTGTATTTGCAGCCTATGAGTTTCCCACTGAAAAAAACTGCAAAACGATGTCGAATATGTAAAAAAAACGGACTAGGATTTCCTGTGGAAAAAATAAGCGATTTCATGTATTAAAAAAATTAACTGGATAATATTTACAGAATGTGTCGGATTATTTGTGCCAAAATTTAATAGTAAATTCTCTGTAATCGTGATCTTAAATGAAATCAAAAGCCACTTTTATGATTTGTGGGATTAAATCTTATTAACTATTAATAGTGAAAAGGTTGGTTTTCAATTGCAAAATAAATTAATACCACCACATAATACTTCTTAATTCTATAAAAATCTAAATAATTAAAAAAATAATCCTTATATTTTATGCTTATAAATTCAAAAAATCAGAATTTGAAAAATTTAATCATAAAAGAAAAAATGGGGATAAGCATGCTTAGTAAATCACAGTATAAATATTTGTTGTACCAGCCATCACGTTTTGTAACAGAAAAAATACTCAAATCTTTAACTTTGATGGTAGTTTTCCGATCTTGCTGGTATATTGGGGTATCATAAATATAAAATTCCCAGTACCTTCTTCATAATAATTTGGACAAACTAATAAAAATAAAAATATATTTACGCAACACTTATTTTTGACCAAATCAAATATATTTTTTAATTGCAATTTTAAATTTATAAAAGAATAACCGCAGGAATTTGACATTTTTACCAAATATTTACAGAGGCATAGTTATAACAAGATATAGTTTTTAAATAATTTTAATCGTATTTTTGCTGTATTTGACATTTTAAATGTTAACTTTACATTTTAAATGTTCAAATATTTTTTTTTTTTTGATTTATGTTGATTGTTTGTTTCTTGGTAAAAAAATACTTGAACATTTAACAACATTATGTTCCTTCTTCATAAGTTGTTCTTTAGCAATTCAAAATATTGAAAATACATGTTTACAACTTTTCGGTACGGTTCTAATCCTTGCACGAAACTTTCTTTAGAGCAAATCGAGTTCCCAAGATATTTTTATCAGATGATATATAATAGTAAACTTTGATAGATCAAAACGATTTTAATCTTTTAAATATTTTACATTTCAGACTATACACAAAATTTTATTTAGATGTCAGTCTATTTTGCTTAATTTCAGAAATGCGAGGTATATGTACAATCAGATTAATTTAATTGAAATAATGAGTGCGAGATCAAGGTATTATGAATATGTATGATAGAACAATGAAATCGTTGATTTTGTTTTATTAACATAGGTGCATAACAATTAGGTACATATGTCATATTATTATGGTGAGACTCAAACTTTTGCTATCGAGAAAAATGTTTTAAACCTCATATTACTGATATTTTATTGAATACGACTCGTATAAAAAATCAAGTATTATTTTAATTTCAACGATTATATACTATTGGATGTATAGTAACTACTATTCTATGACAGATTTGAGTTTATTATAATACTTTTTAAAAGTCATTTGATAGTAGATTTCTTTTAACTTTAAAAGTATTTTTATTTTCTTTTTCTTTGAATTTAATCCGAAAGACGCCATACGGGCATACAGCATAGCATTACATTTTTTAGTTAAAATGTATAACCAAAAAAGCTTAGTAATTTTACATATTTTATTATGCCAATATATAGTTCTAAATAATATCGAAAAAAAGTCTGAAATATTCACTTGAAATCGCAGTTACATTAAAGTATAGGTACTATTTAACCAATATATTGGAGTCATTATGTGGTATATATGATTTATTGATAAAATTATGAATGCACTATGTAGTACTGGAATAATAATCTGAAATTTGAATGCATAATATAATATGTAGGTATAGACTACATGAATGTGTCCAGTGATTGATTTGATAGCGTATGACTGAAATAACATACGTATGTTATGTCTAAAAGTAACTTTATATTTTTTTCGTTTAAAAATTTTCATTCATTTTTATATATTACAAAATATATAAGTAGTAAATAAAACTATTATACTATAATTACTTGTAAGTTATAATTTATTGATACCTAACAACCTGAACACAAACTAATATTCCCGATTGCACAAAACACGAAACATGAAACTTTATTATAATTTATAATAATTAAATATATTATAATATATTAAACTTTTATTATTAATTATTTTAACAATAAGATTCCAAAAAATACATAGTACTATGATAAAATATATGTACTTGAATAAAAAAATAACGATCGACATTTTTAATTTCTAAAAATGTCTGGGTACAATGAGTTTTTCTTTTTTACAAAATTTATCAAAATCATAGAAATATGTAAATAATTTTTAATAGGTTTTAACAATTTTAAAAAGGATGAAAGTAGGTAACCGCTCTGCTATAGGTCCAGTATAGGTTTTGAGTGTATCTCGCCATAAGTCTCTGTAATTTATGTGTTTAATTTGAATTCAATGATAAATCATTAAATACGAAAAATGACTCTGAGTTAAGACTCAGTATATATTACTAAATACTTATTACATTGTATGATATATTTAAATTGCTATTAATGTAATTATTTTTTTTTACTAGGAATACGGTAAGTTGAATTAATTTCATACATTATTGTTGATTTTTGAATTAAACAATTATTTGCAAATTTTCGTGATTTGAATTTCAAATTTTTATAAAAAAAAATCGTGCTTATGTATTTTTAGTATTTTTTAATAGCTGTAACAAAATTTATAAGAAACTTTTTATTACATTTCCAAGTTTTTTGAATAAGCAAAAGTTTCTTTTATAAAATATTTTTGAAAAAAAAGGAAATTTAATAAGCCTATAAATCACTTTAAAAAAGTAAAAAAAAATATTCCGGACGTGGTTTACAAAAAAAGGTTGTTTGGGCACAGTTTACACACACACACACACACACACACACACACACACACACACACACACACACACACACACACACACACACACACACACACACACACACATATATATATATGTAAATATACCATATATATATATATACCTTTGAGCGTCATTGGTGAATGCAAATGGGTGTAATATTAAAATGAATTG